>BQNB010081981.1:514-29464 GCA_026074375.1 Tanacetum coccineum | reverse complement strand
ATAGCCTTTAAACTCAGGCTGTTGGAACTCCTCTAGACCAGAGTTGCATAAATTAAGGTTTAGGGGTGAAAATAACCATATAGGAGGAGGTGGAACATCATTATAGCATATAAACCCCAGACCCTTTCTACTTTTATCAGGTATCTGATGTCACACCCCCAAACAGGGCCTGGCCGGAATATGTGTCCGGAGGCATGACTTTATTGATCATCTCAAGTACAAAGCATAAAGAACAACCTCTAAGGGTACGTTTTGAAAAAAATAAACACCGTTGCAAGGTTTTAAAATAATAATAATAAGTTTTACATCAATTAAATTTAAAAGATTCAAAGTTAAAATGCGAAAGCTTAAACTGCGAAAGATTCAAAGTTAAAATGCGAAAGCTTAAAAGATTCAAAGTTAAAATGCGAAAGCTTAAATTTAAAAGATTCACAACGATCCGCTTTGAACACCTTGTTCGGAATGATCATACGAATGCAAAAGTACAACTTATTTATGAAAAAGTAAAGATGACTTACAAAGAAACACAATGAAAGATGATTAAAATCAAAAACAACCCAAACGTTGTTTTATAAAATACCCATATGAAATAACAATCAACTTGAACAATATATCTTCAAATGGTTGATCAAAGATTAAAAATGAATGGATTTGGGTGTGTGAGATGGTTAGGCAATGAGAGAAAAGAAAGATGATGTATGTGTGTTTTTCTAGTGAGAGAAGTTGCTTGGAAGAATAAGAAACAAATGAGAATAAGTGGTATATAAGTTGGTAGAGGATGGAATGCACCTAGACTTGGTGCATGGGCTTGTTCGGCCGAGTACAAAGGTGAGGGGGGGACCGAAATGATCCGCGAATGAAAGCCTAGGAAGGACATTGTACAAGCCACTATGTAGGAAGCTTTTTAACTTGTATCAATTTCAAAAAAAAATGAATCCTATGCTAAGAGTGTGTGTATAACCGGTTATGAACAAGCCAAAGGGGGGACCAAAAATAATTTCCCACGTTCTAGGATCACTAGTGCTAGTTGATGAATTAATTTCCAAGTATGAATGCACAACAAAGTGTAGTTAAATTCCACGGATCACGTAAATAACAAAACGAGTAACGGTAACACGGAAAATGCCAAAATACTACAACGTTTGGTGCCCCAGTTCGCTCCCGGAGACGAGTCTCAGATAATACGAAACAACTTCCCGGTTAAACGGAAAAGCTTAACGAAACTTTTAAAAATTTAAATTTCTACACGGAAATGGCTACTTTATTGAACGGAAATTCTCGGGTTGTCACATATACCTTCACGGTATCCCAGGAATATGCACTTAACATTAACCAGTTCAAGCATCCCTTGCTTAATACTAGCAAGCCAACCAAAAAAACATCAACATATCTATAGGTGTCTTAAATCCAATCGCTGATGATGGTGACCTATTCACTCGATATGTAGACATGGTTGTATCCTCTACCCAAAAAACCTTGGACATACCAGACTGAATCAGAAAACAACGTACCTTAACCAAGAGTGTCACGTTTGTTTCCTCAACCAACCCATTCTGCTGTTGTAACCCTGCAACACCCAAATGTTTGGCGACCCACTCTTCATACATTGTTGTGTAGACCTCTGATTACAAGAATCAAGAACATTACCCGTCTTAATCTTCCACCTAGTCTGATATTCTCCTAACTGCTTTCTACCCTTTAATGTCTTGCTAGTCACTGCCTGACCATCCAGGGTATATACGCAATTAGACCTTCTTGTTCCTGATAGTACCATCAACGAACCCTTTATAACCTTAATCTTGCCCGACTGCATCTTCACGGTAAAACCTTCTTTTTTAAGAGTACCAAGCGATATCAAGTTTCGCCTCATCTGTACTTGAACCTTATATGTCCCTCGTACACGACATTCCCTGCCATCACCAAGCAGTATATTACCACTGTCATACTCCTCAAAATTAAACAAGTAATCTCTCATGTATGTCATATGGTATGAGCCTCCTGAATCCATGATCTAGTCTAATAGTTGTTCAACACTCATAACCATCATAACATCAACAGTGTCATGCCTATCAGCTCCAAAACCGGATACCTGATCTTCATTCTTGACAAAACCTTAAGATTTCTTGTGATTATACCTAGGACAATCCCTCTTTAAATGCTCCTCAAACTGACATATATAACACTTGAGTTTACTACTTCCTCCTTGTGACTTTGACCACACACTATATGTACCCTGCTTTATATCTCTCGGACCAAATCTCCCCCTCACATACAACCTTTCACCACCATCACCCTTTGCTTCCGTCATCTTCTGAAGTTCCCTAGAATTAAGTATCGCGGGCACGTCTTGTAGCTTTAAAGTATCCCGACCATATAGCAAAGCATCCACGAAATAAACATAAAACGATAGTAAAGATGTGAGTAATAATAATTGTAACTCTTGCCCTTTTTTTGAGATTTGAATGTTCTAATTTGGTCCTTTGACTTTCTGACTTTTGCCAGTTTTATTAGAACAAGTACCGTGTTGGCGGTGGTGAATGAATGTGAATATGGTTATTTGGTGGTTATGTTGCTTGTGTAAATCCTTTTAGAGGATTTTATATATGTTGAATATGTTTCGGGAGGTTTGTCTCATAAATAGCTTGAAATGCCAAAAAATGAGTCCTGACACGTCCATTAATGTTCAAAACGAGTTTTGGGAAGTTTAAATTAGAAATATGTCGTGTGAATAGTTTAAGTTCATAGAAAAGTATTTTTAAGTCTAATAAAAATACTAAGAAACTTCGGGTAATATTTTAAGGTCGATAACGTTGAGCTTTACAGAAAACCAACACAAAAAGAAGCACCCGGAACCCCCTTGGATTCCATAACCGGTTCGAGCCCCACTAGGGAGCAAGGAGGCACATTTTTAGCTAGTTGGTCTCTTGGTGGTACTAGTGTTGTCTTATATGTTTTCAAATGCACACACACACTTTACAACACAACACACAAAAATCATTGTGTTCTCTCCTCTCTTGCTTGTTTCGGAGGCACACCAACACACACATAAACTCTAAAAAATTTCCAACTTTGATCAAAAACATGAAGACATAAAAGTTTTGGGTTGATCAGTATTTGGGTTATTATTTAAACAACGTTTGGGTTGTCGGATCGTGTCCTAGCTCGCTTTCAAAAACCCTCTTTGTAAGTTTTCTAAATTTTAATTTAACTTGTACTTTTGAATGTCAAATGATGCGTAGAAGTTAGTTGTACGGTGCATTTGTTAAAAATCAAATACGAAAAATTTACGGAAACTAATAAAAAGGTGCATTTGGTTCGAATGAGGAATAAAAAATAAGAACAAGGGTATGTTATTTTTATGTTGTGGTTGTGATGGTTGAGAAACATCTATTTTCTATTTAGCTTATTTTGATTAGTAGTGTGTTTGGCTTATTTATAAGCACTATTGGACTTATTTTGGGCTTATGACGGTTCGAAAACCACAAGAACAAGGAAATAATAACTTTTGGTTATTTGCCTCTTATGTTGTATTTTTGTGGATTATTTTGATAGCTTATGGTGATAACTGAATGTATTACGTAGCTTGTTAGCTTATATAAAAGCTTATTTTGCATTATTGGAAGCTTACGAGCTCACGGCCCAATGAGCACAATAAGTCGTGGCTTATTGTAGGATTATTGTGGTCTAGGTTATTTTGATAACTATCGTTTGGGCTTATATTTACTAATGGGCTTTAGTATTGGGCCTAAATTGTATTTTATATCTACGAATAGCTTAATGGACCTCTATTGGGCCTTAAGGCCCACTAAGTGGAAGCTAGTCATTTTAAGAGTTTTGACGGACTTTTGGAAGGTGAAATATGTTTATGTAATGATGTTGAAAGTCGTTTTGAGAAATACGCTTTGGAGAACGTTGCGAGATATGAATTTGGTATTTTGTCGAAAAATGGTAAATTGAGGAAAAGTGTTTGAAATTAAGGTTTAAAACCTTGAAAAACTTTGTATAGACAAACGGGTAATGTTGAAATTTTATAAAAATCCTATACTTAGATTTTTTATTCAAAAAGAGTTACTTTTACGACAAAATAATAAAATATTATTATTTTAATAAGTCGACTAAAAGACGAAAAATATATATTTTATATTTATAAAATATAAAACTTCTTTAAGTTGTTTTATGCAAATAAACGTTTAATTTCCTATAAGCTATGCAATAAGTTAAGGTAACTAAGGCTACCGAATGGATTTACCGAAGTATATTTTGAATGTCGATTATTTAGTTATTTTATACTACTTATCTATTTTACGTAAATAGTATGAGTATCTTATACTAAAGTATGAATTGAAGTATGTTATTTTGATCTAAGTCATCAACCATCACACCACTGATAACGTAAAGGGTAGCCGTACAACGCATCTGACCTCTATGCATCAACCTAGAAAACCACTTTTGAAACGTATATCTGAAATGGACATTAATTGGACTAGGTCGTGTTCGGACGTCGTTGCATTTGCTTGTTTGATCTTGCTGCTTGTCACCTTGTTGAGGTGAGTTCTCGTAGCCCCATTTTTAACTCTATTCCGTTGAGGGGAAATAATACTCAAATCTGTTTTGAACTGTTTTCGGTACTGTGCAAAAGTTGATTTGTTTTGGGGACAATGTTATGTGCTTATGACTGCTATGTGAATGACATGAGTTTTGGTTGAATATGATATGTGAAACTTTCCGTGTGGATTGTTTATAGCATGGACTTGCTATGGTTTAAAATGATATGTGATGTGTCGCCTTATATATAGCTCTAGCAGGTAGGCTTTAGGTGCGTGCGAGTTGAGATGTTAAGGACATTGCATGGCAATGGTCCTTATGGATATGAATTTAATAGCATGGAATTGCTATGTTTGAAATGGAATATGTTGTATGTATTTACTGTCATATTGCACAATTGTCCACTATTTGAAATATTGACACAACGACTGGGTTTTCTTCAAACCTACGAGCTCACCAACATATTTGTTGACCTTTTTGAGTATCATTTTTAGGTGCTGAGAATGATCAGTGAAGTTATGTTACAAGTTTTAGCAGACCGTAAGAGCATCATGTATGGATTGCGTTCTGAGAGATTTGGTGTTGAATTTTATGTTAAACTTAAGTATTTGAGGATTGTCGTTTTAAGACTGGTATGGACCCCTGCGTGGGTATTTGGTTGTATTTGTGGAGACTATTTGATGTGTTCTTGATCGGGACCTCACTCAAGTCTGTACTTGAGATGAAAGATCATCATGACACTTTTCATTAATGCATGTAGTTTTCTGTATCTTGCATCTTGTGTTATGATTGATCATTCTTTGTCGCATGCCCGTGTTTCCGCCGCTGACGGGGTATGACAGGATGGGTTATCAGAGCCAAGGTTATTAAGAACTAGGTGGTTTGGCCTAGACTATAACCTAATAACCTTCATATTGTTGATTTATAGGATCTATATGTGTGGTGTTCCGCTTATACTTGCTTCTATGGTTAAATGGTATAGCGTATTAGGAAAGTCAGTCATTGAAATGTGTAAGTTTAATATTGACTACGACTGGGAAAGGATGCGAGTATAAGTACGGTGGCCAACGTAATTATAAACGCATTACGACTCATGCGTATTTGGTAATATCGTTCACACAAATCAGTGTTGACACCCTAAGACCGTATTATGCGTATTATAGTATATTAAGTTATCATATATATTAACCTTCCCGCCTACCTAACATTACCTATGTCCTCCCTCGTGTAGATAATGCCGCCAAGAATGACGACACGAAGTGCTGGTCGGGCAACTACCGTACCACGAGGAGGAAGGACAGGTGGACGGACTGGTAGAGGAGGTGGTAGAACTAGAGGTCGATCTGGTGATCAGGGTAATGGTGGGATTGATGGTCAAGGTGGCCAAGTAGGTGGTCAAGATACTGAGGTGAATGATGGTGTTGACGAAGTTCCCGACTTCTCCACTATCATTGCACAATAACTACAGAACTTACTTCCCACTATCTTATCTCAAGTAGGCAACCAAGGTAGAAATCAGGAGAATAATAGGAATCAAAAAGGCGATGCCATCAATGACAACATCTGGGGTGATGTTAGGAATGTCATTAAGAACAACGACCGAATGGGTTATACCTATAAGGAGTTCTTAGCTTGTAACCCAAAAGAGTATAATGGTAAGGGAGGTGCCACAGTTTATACCCGTTGGATTGAGAAGATGGAGTCAGTTCAGGATATGAGTGAATGTAGGGATAGCCAAAAGGTGAAGTACACCGCTGGATCGTTTGTTGGTAAGTCTCTCACATGGTGAAACTCTCAGATCCACACACGAAGTCGAGAATCCGTTGTTGGTATGTCATGGGAAGACTTTAAGACTTTGACTAGGGAGGAATTTTGCCCGATCAATGAGATGTAGAAACTAGAAACTAAGTTCTGGAACCACACCATGGTCGGGACTGGTCATGCTGCGTATACTGATAGGTTCCATGAGTTGACTAAGTTAGTTCCTCACTTAGTTACCCCTGAGAACAAAAGGATTAAGAGGTACATTTATAGCCTTGCTCCACAAATCTGAGGGATGGTGGCAGCAACGGAGCCGGTAACAATTCAAAGGGCTGTGCAGAAGGCTGGGACATTAACAGATGAGGCCGTTAGGAATGGGTCACTGAAAAAGAACCCCGAGAAGAGAGGGAATAGCGGGGAATCTAGTAGAGATAGGAATGCGAGAGATGAGAACAAGAGGACTAGGACTAGGAATGCTTTTGCTACAACCACTAACCCGGTGAGTAGAGAGTACAATGGCATAATTCCTAAGTGTGTAAGCAGTAACCTACATTGCCCATCTGAGCTATGGTTGTCTCGGGCATATGGCAAAGGACTATAGATTGGCTCCTAGGATGGTGAACCCGGTGAATGCTAGAAACTCAACTGCTACTCCTGGAGCATGTTATTAGTGTGGAGGGACCGATCATTTTAAGGCAGCATGTCCTAGGTTGAACCAAGCATAAAGGCCAGGGGGAAACCGTCCAATCCAAGTTGTTGCTAATAATGGGGGATAGGGTCGTGGGAACAACGATAACCAGGCACGTGGAAGGGCGTTTATGTTGGGAGCGGAGGAGGCTCGCCAGGACCCAAACATCGTGACGGGTACATTCTCTTTAAACGATCACTATGCTACAACTCTATTCGATTATGGTGCCGACTATAGTTTCATTTCCACTACTTGTATACCTTTGTTAGGCATAGAGCCCAGTGATATAGGATTCAGTTATGAGATTGAGAGGGCAGCTAGTAGATATTGATAAAGTTATTAGGGGTTACAAACTAGAAATAGAAGGTCACATGTTTGATATTAATTTGATACCGTTTGAAAGTGGGAGTTTCGATGTGATTATAGGAATGGACTGGTTGTCCAACCATAAGGCTGAAATAATTTGTCACGAGAAGGTAGTCAAAATACCCCTACCAAATGGCAAAGTACTTAGAGTTATAGGAGAAAGACCGAAAGAGAAAATGGGACATCTAATGAGTGCAAAGGCCATGGAACAAAAACAAGAGGAGATTCTTGTGGTTAGAGACTTTCCCGAGGTATTTTCGGATGACCTATCAGGATTACCACCTATTCAAGAAATCGAATTTCGTATTGAGTTAATCCCTAGAGCAATATCGGTCACGAAATCTCCCTATCGATTGGCACCTTCTGAAATGGAGGAGTTGTCGGGTCAACTCAAAGAACTCTAGGACAACGGTTTCATTCGACCAAGCTTATCGCCTTGGGGAGCACCGATATTATTTGTTAAGAAAAAGGATGGATCCTTTAGAATGTGCATTGATTATAGAGAGCTAAACAAGTTGACCAATAAGAATTGTTATCCACTCCCTAAGATAGACAACTTGTTCGATCAACTTCAAGGATCAGAATACTTCTCTAAGATAAATCTTAGGTTCGGATCCCACCAGCTAAGAGTGCATAAGGATGACATTCCAAAGACTGCGTTTAGAACTCGTTATGGACATTTTGAGTTCACTGTAATGCCCTTTGGTCTGACTAACACACTAGCGGTATTTATGGATCTGATGAACCGAGTGTGTAGGCCTTATCTAGATAAGTTTGTGATAGTGTTCATTGATGATATCTTGGTTTACTCTAAGACCCAGGAAGAGCATGAAGTGCACTTAGGATTAGTCTTAGAATTTCTTAGGGTAGAGAAACTGTATGCTAAGTTTTCCAAGTATGAATTCTGGTTGCGAGAAGTACAGTTTCTTGGACATGTGATTAATGGAGATGGCATTCATGTAGACCCTAGTCAGATTGGAGCTGTTAAGAATTGGGAAACCCCTAGAACCCCGTCTGAAGTTCGTTCATTCTTAGGTTTGGCAGGGTATTATTGCCGGTTCATAGAGAACTTTTCTATGATTGCTAAATCCCTGACCATTTTGACTCAGGAGAGTAAGACGTTTGATTGGGGTGAAGAGCAGGAAAGGGCATTTTAAACTTTGAAGGATAAGTTGTATAATGCACCTGTTCTAGCTCTCCCTGATGGACTGGAAGATTTTGTAGTGTACTGTGATGCGTTCGGCATAGGACTAGGTTGTGTGTTAATGCATAGAGGTAAGGTGATAGCATATGCATCTAGGCAGTTAAAGATCCACGAGAAAAATTACACCACCCATGATTTGGAATTGGGTGCGGTTGTGTTTGCACTTAAGATTTGGAGACATTATTTGTATGGGACAAAGAGTGTCATATATACCGACCATAAGAGTCTTTAACACATCTTTAGCCAAAAGGATCTGAACATGCGTCAGCGTCGCTGGATAGAGCTATTCAACGACTATGACTGCGAAATTCGCTACCATCCTGGTAAGGCGAATGTAGTAGCTGATGCACTGAGTAGGAAAGAGAGAGTAAAACCTAAGAGAATTCAAGCTATGAATATGACCCTTCAGTCGAGTATCAAGGATAAGATACTATCGGCTCAGGAAGAGGCATTGGATGAGTCGGCAGAAATGCAACGAGGAATGGATGAACTGATGGAACGTAGGAGTGATGGAGTATTGTATTACTTGGATCAAATATGGGTCCCTTTGAAGGGTGATATGAGAACCCTGATAATGGATGAAGCCCATAAGTCGAAGTACTCTATGCACCTGAGAGCTGATAAGATGTATTATGACCTTAGAGATAGGTATTGGTAGCCAGGAATGAAGAAAGATATAGATATATATGTTAGTAGGTATTTGACTTGTTTGAAGGTTAAGGCTGAACATCAGAGGCTATCTGGCTTACTACAGCAACCTGAAATTCCTAAGTGGAAATGGGAGAGAATAGCAATGGATTTTGTTACGAAGCTACCAAGGACTAGTAGTGGGCATGACACAATTTGGGTCATTGTGGAGCGATTGACTAAGTCTGCTCATTTTCTACCTATGCGCGAGGATTATAAGATGAATAGGTTAGCTAGACTCTATCTGAATGAGATTGTTGCTAGGAACGGTGTGCCGATCTCAATCATATTTGATCGTGATAGTCGTTTCACATCGAGGTTTTGGCAAACATTGCAAGAGGCATTAGGAACTAAGTTAGACATGAGTACGGCTTATCACCCTCAGGTTAACGGTCAGAGTGAGAGTACTATTCAAACTTTGGAAGACATGCTCAGAGCATGCGTCTTAGACTTTGGGGGAAGTTGGGATGTTCATCTTCCAATAGTTGAGTTTTCATATAACAATAGTTATCATTTTAGTGTGAGGTGTGCACCGTTTGAAGCCTCGTATGGTAGAAAGTGTCGCTCACCGATTATGTGGGAAGAAGTTGGAGAAGGGCATTTGATAGGGCCTGAGTTAGTGCAAGAAACCACTAAGAAGATCTCGAAGATTAAGAATAGTCTTAAGGCTGCGCGTGATCGTTAGAAAAGCTATGCCGATAAGAGGAGAAAACCCTTAGAGTTCAGTGTAGGTGAGTATGTCTTGCTCAAAGTGTCACCTTAGAAAGGTGTGGTACGCTTTGAGAAGAAAAGAGGATCAGCACCTAGGTTCGTTGGATCATTTGATATCACTGAGAGGATCGGTCCAGTGGCCTATAGGCTTAGATTACCTGAAGAGCTGAATGGTGTTCATGACATGTTCCACGTGTCGAATCGTAAGAAGTGTCTGGCTGACCCAACCTTTGGATGAGATCCAAGTTTATGCTAAGTTGAATTTTGTGGAAGAACCTATGGAAATTTTAGAGCGAGAGTTCAAGAAGCTTAAGCGGAGTAGAATTTCCATCGTCAAGGTTCGGTGGAATTCGAAACGTGGACCCGAATTCACATGGGAGCATGAAAATCAAATGAGACATAACTATCCGCATCTTTTTAAAGCTGGCAGTAGTTGAATTTCAGGGTCAAAATTCTTTTAAGGGGGTAGAAAGTAACCCTTTCCCTTTTTCTGAGATTTAAATGTTCTAATTTGGTCCTTTGACTTTCTGACTTTTGTCAATTTCATTAGAACAAGTACCGCGTTGACGGTGGTGAATGAATGTGAATTTAGTTATTTGGTGGTTATGTTGCTTGTGTAAATCCTTTTTAGAGGATTTTATATATGTTGAATATGTTCCGGGAGGTTCATCCCGTAAATAGCTTGAAATGCCAAAAAGCGAGTCCCGACACGTCCATTAATGTTCAAAATAAGTTTTGGGAAGTTTAAATTGGAAATATGTCGTGTGAATAGTCTAAGTTCATGGAAAAGTATTTTTAAGTCTAATAAAAATACTAAGAAACTTCGGGTAATATTTTAAAGTCAAGAACGTTGAGCTTTAAGGAAAACCGATACAAAAAGTAGCACCCGGAACCCCCTTGGATTCCATAACCGGTTCGAGCCTCACTAGGGAGTAAGGAGGCACATTTTTAGCTAGTTGGTCTCTTGGTGGTACTAGTTTTGTCTTATATGTTTTCAAATGCACACATACACTTCACAACAAAACACACAAAAATCATTTTGTTCTTTCCTCTCTTGCTTGTTTCGGATGCACACCAACACATACATAAACACCAAAATCTTTCCAACTTTGATCAAAAACATGAAGATATAGAAGTTTTGGGTTGATTCTAGTATCCGAGTTATCATTTAAACAACGTTTGGGTTGTCGGATCGTGTCCTAACTTGCTTTCAAAAACCCTCTTTGTAAGTTTTCTAAATTTTAATTTAACTTGTACTTTTGAATGTCTAATGATGCGTAGAAGCTAGTTGTATGGTGCGTTTGTTAAAAATCGAACACGAAAAATTTACGGAAACTAATAAAAGGGTGCATTTGGTTCGAATGAGGAATAAAAAAGGAGAAAAAGGGTATGTTATTTTTATGTTGTGGCTGTGATGGTTGAGAAACATCTATTTGCTATTTAGCTTATTTTGGTTAGTAGTGTATTTGGCTTATTTATAAGAACTATTGGACTTATTTTGGGCTTATGATGGTTCAAAAACCACAAGAACAAGGAAATAATTATTTTTGGTTATTTACCTCTTATATCATATTTTTGTGGATTATTTTGATAGCTTACGGTGATAACCGAATGTACTACGTAGCTTGTTAGCTTATATAAAAGCTTATTTTGCATTGTTAGAAGCTTATGAGTTCACGGCCCAATGAGCCCAATAAGCCGTGGCTTATTGTAGGATTATTGTGGTCCAGATTATTTTGGTAACTATCGTTTGGGCTTATATATACTAATGGGCTTTAGTATTGGGCCTAAATCGTATTTTATATCTACGAATAGCTTAATGGACCTCTATTGGGCCTTAAGGCCCACTAAGTGGAAACTAGTCATTTTAAGAGTTTCGACGGACTTTTGGAAGGTGAAATATGTTTATGTAATGATGTTGAAAGTCGTTTTTAGAAATACGCTTTGGAGAACGTTGCGAGATATGAATTTGGTATTTTATCGAAAAGTGGTAAATTAAGGAAAAGTGTTTGAAATTAAGGTTTAAAACCGTGGAAAACGTTTTATAAACGAACGGGTCATGTCAAAATTTTATAAAAATCCTATACTTGGAATTTTTTTTTCAAAAAGACTTACTTTTACGACAAAATAATAAAATGTTATTATTTTAATAAGTCGACTAAAAGACGAAAAATATATATTTATATCTATAAATATAAAACTTCTCTAAGTTGTTTAATGAAAATAAACGTTGAATTTCCTATAAGCTATGCAATAAGTTAACGTAACTAAGGCTACCGAATGGATTTACCGAAGTATATTTTGAATGTCGATTATTTAGTTATTTTATACTACTTATCTATTTTACGTAAATAGTATGAGTAGTGTATTATACTAAAGTATGAATTGAAGTATGTTATTTTGATCTAAGTCGTCAGCCATCACACCACTGATAACGTAAAGGGTAACCGTACAACGTATCTGACCTCTATGCATTAACCTAGAAAATGTTTTTTGAAACGTATATCTGAAATGGACATTCATTAGACTAGGTCGTGTTTGGACGTCGTTGCATTTTCTTGTTTGATCTTGCTGCTTGTCACCTTGTTGAGGTGAGTTCTCGTAGCCTCATTTTTAACTCTTTTCTGTTGGGGGGAAATGATACACAAAACTGTTTTGAACTGTTTTCTGTACTGTGCAAAAGTTGATTTATTTTTGGGACAATATTATGTGCTTATGACTGCTATGTAAATGACATGAGTTTTAGTTGAATATGATATGTGAAACTTTCCATGTGGATTGTTTATAGCATGGACTTGCTATGGTTTGAAATGATATGTGATGTGCCGCCCTATATAAAGCTCCAACTGGTAGGCTTTAGGTGTGTGTGGGTTGAGATGTTGAGGACATTGTGTGGCAATGGTCCATATGGATATGAATTTGATAGCATGGGATTGCTATGATTGAAATGGAATATGTTGCATGTACTCACTGTCATATTGTATAATTGTCCACTATTTGAAATATTGGCACAACGACTGGGTTTTCTTCAAACCTACGAGCTCACCAACATATTTGTTGACCTTTTCGAGTATCATTTTCAGGTGTTGAGAATGATCAGTGAAGTTGTGTTGCAAGTTTTAGCAGACCGTAAGAGCATCCTGTATGGATTATGTTTTGAGAGATTTGGTGTTGAATTTTATGTTGAACTTAAGTATTTGAGGATTGTCATTTTAAGACTAGTATGGACCCCTGCGTGGGTATTTGGTTGTATTTGTGGAGATTATTTGATGTGTTCTTGATCGGGACCTCACTCAAGTCTGTACTTGAGATGAAAGATCATCATGACACTTTTCATTAATGCATGTAGTTTTCTCTATCTTGTATCTTGTGTTATGATTGATCATTCTTCGTCGCATGCCCGTGTTTCCGCCGCTGACGAGGTGTGGCAATAATGCCTGATCTACATCCGATTTAGCAGTATCTATAGCCGCTAAGTCACCTACCAGCTTGTGAAACTCATTAATTGTTCAGACTGACTCTTACCCGGATGCATGTGAAAAGTATATAACTTCTTCTTCAAGTATAAACGATTAGCTAAAGACTTTGTCATGTATAAAGTCTCTAACTTTTTCCAAATCCTCGCTGCAGTCATCTCCTTGGTGATCTCCTGTAGGACCGATCACCCAAACACAAGATTAATGCGCTGAAACCTTTTTCTGAATGACATTATTGTATGCCGATATTGTGGGTGTAGGTAACTCCCCCAATGCTGCAGCTAATCCTTGTTGTTCCAGCAAAGCCTTCATCCTTACCTGTCATAATCCGAAGTCATTCTTCCTATCGAATTTTTTTGATGTCAAACTTAGTCCATGTCATCATTCGTTTACCTTGCTAAAAACCTTGTCAAGTTGTTTCTTAACCAACCTTAACGACAAGCCTCACAAGCCATGTGCAATATACCAGTTGTTGCTAAAAAACCTTCTTGCAAATCAAATTAATTAGATTAACCCTAAACCTCGATGTCAAACAAGCAACCAAGTCGATAACCTTGTAACACAAGTACCTCGACTACAAAACTTGTAACACAAATAAAACCGCAACAAGAACCTTCGCTTTAATTGAATTGTACCCAATATTTACGAAGCCGAGTTTTAATTATAAAACTCAAAACCTTTGACAAAGAAATAAGCAATTCGAAATTAAACATCTACTACTATTCGTTTTTTTCCCAAAAAAACTAATAACGATCAAGTAGTTTTAATAAAAAATCAATTGCCCTTTTGTTACCTTGTAGTATACTACCCACGTGCTTATAGAAAAACAAACCAATCAGTGTTGAGTTTTTCTTTATTATTTCATAATCACATAAATAAGAACCTCACATCTTCATCTTCTTCGCCTGGTTACCCTGCAACTTCCGATATACCTGGAAACCTCGAATTAACTCCAAACCACGGCCTAGCACTCTATAAACCCTTAAGCTTTCATGAACCCGAGTCGACAATCCTCGAAAACTCAGATTCTTAAGACACCTTTTGTGGTCGAACCTGGTAGCCCAAGCAGATACCTTCTACTCCTTCCAGAAAAACAAACACCAAAAGAACCCTTGTTGTCCAAACACGATCACAGCAACCTGATGCTTTCTTCTTCTTGTTGATAACCCGACAAAACCCGAAGCACCATAACCCTTTGAAACCTTTTCTTGTCGCACGATCTGGACATAAACAAGCTGATCAAAGAAACCCTTTATTGTCGACTTCCTGTTGCTTCTCTGTTACAGTTCAAGAACCAGAAACAGTAGCAACTTAACCTTCTTTTGTCGATCGTTGAAAACCCGAAAAACGAACCGTCTTCGTCAACAAAAAACCCGATCAAAAGAAGCCTTCAATATCGATCCTAGACCTCCAAGAACCCTCGACCAAGCTCTGATACCACTTGTTGGAATATCAACCAACAACCCGGAATTCTAGAGAGCGGATTACCCGATACTCGAAGACAAAAACACACAAGCAGATTATATGTATCGACAGTAAAGTAATTTGCACAAGAATTATACCCTAACCAAATGTTAGTATTGAAAAGAATGATGTACAAAGACCCCTCCCTCCTTGCCTCTTTATTGTAGAAATGAGGGAGGAAGGAAAACCAACTCTCAAAGGAGTTGAAACTGCTGCTGCTACTAAGGAGTAAGAAACCAGTCGACTCTTGAACTCTCTGACTAATCTAATCATTTGACACCCTCTATGGTATATATAGAGTTGGATCCGACATATACATCCCTAGTTGGGCTAAACTTAGGCTAAACTTTCTCTTTACTCCCTGTACTATCTTTAATATGCGTACTGACATATAACATTTGGTATAACTAAAAAACACAAACCAACACACCAACAATCTCATAAACACATTATAAACAGTTTTACCAAGCATGGATCTTTTGTAGATCATCATTCTTCAGTCTTTGTTGACTTTCAAAAAAAATCATTCTTCAGTCTTCAAAGCTTGTTATCTTCACTACTAAACATCTACAACACCACAACCTCGCCCTCAAACGCAAACAGGGGAAGCTCTTGATCCTCCCCTTTCCTAATCACACGCTCCAAAACCTCACCCCCATTCAACATTTTAATCTTATCTGGATGTCAAATTAGTAGATTCAAATAAGTAGTAAAATCCACATACGAATGCCAAAATTGGAGCCAATTGAGTAATGGATATTGTTCCAATAAGTGAAAAAGGGCATAATTTTATAAATAAACAAACAATCAAACACATTTTGAAAAAAAACCCTAACTATATAATTAAATCAAATTAAATTAATTAACGAAACATATATATCATATTGACATCAATTTTGCATCAATTAGACAAATAACGATTAAATGACATTACAATAACGATTGAACGACATTATAATAATAAGATTGATAGGGGATAAAAAAAGATGAATTACCTTTTCAACTAAACATATGGTACATGAATGCTTTACAACACTCAAAATAAGTTTATGAATTTACAAACTTAATAATGTGATTTAAGTGAGTATTTAATCTGACATTTATTATTTACTACAAATTGTTACGAAAGACTTATATGAGCCGGATACTGGATTTGAGTTGTGGTATTAATTCAGGCTAATTTTTAATACTGCACAATAAATATACAAACTGAATCTTATAATATAATATATATTCATATACTTGAAGTGTTGTTGGCTATGTAAAGCATATTTTATCATGTTTACATTATTTTCAATTTTTATTTCTTAAGTTTGGTAAGCATCATCATTTATTCTTGTAGTTTGTTCTCATCTTATAGTTGTAATCAATGATTTAAAACTCAGGTTGACCCGACCGGTTGAACCGTGAACTGGTCAGGTGACCGGAAATCGGTTTTGGCCGGAAGACCCGGTTAAACCGGTTGAACCGTGACCCGGTGGCTCGAAGGGGTCAATTTAAAAACCGATTTTTAAAACATTGGTTGTAATGCATGATAGTGGAATAGATGAAAGAAACTGTTGCAAAAAGTTAGTCTTTAGTTTCTAAGAAAGTAATCATTCCGAATCATAGAAATAGCCACCTACATACGGGTTAACACTTAACACACAAGGAACATGTTTGGTTCATTAAGATATATCTTAGCTTTACTAGATAACGTGTTTTTGTTTTTTGAACGGTAGATTTTATTAAAAAAAACAAAACTAGCAAAGAGCTAGCTAATTACATACGAGATTTTAACCAATCTGACCAACTACAAGGCTTATAACCCTTAAATTTAAGCCAAGAAAATGAAAACATACAAATATTATCAAAAATATCACTTTTCTTTATTAGATGAAAACAAAAAGTGACGTTATTACGGGACCTCCAAAGGCACAAAAAAGAAGACACAAAAATGACGGGCAAGCGATGAATCTTCTCTTTAGAAGCATGCCACGAACATAACCAACCCTTCCATTGATCATTAGACGTGAAAGGAGGAAATGGGGTATCACACCTGATGTGTCGTTTAGTATAGGTAATATCTGTTATCAAATTTTACTATTTATATTTTACCGACTTTACCTATTAACTAACACTAACGGGCAGTGCACCCGATCAATTGTAGGTTTGTTGGTAATTAAGGTGTCGATCACTAAAAGCGAGCGTTAATACTTAAGTCTATCAATATTTTAGTTATCTAAGTTAGTCCTAATTTATTCTAGTTAAATCTATCTAAACCTAAAATAACGCAAGGGGGTTTTTAGCCTAAAAGACTGGCACGAGTTTGGGTTTAACTAATCTAAATGATAACAATTAACACATACAAGTTGATAAACAAAAGATAAAGAAGCGGTCGATCCTATTGTAAGAAAAATTTATTGGCCATGTTTAATCTAATAAAATGAAGGTATTGTCTATCAGTGCAATGATTGTTTTACTTTGTTGGTGATATATCATTCTTAAGCTTAGCTGGGACTTCTCCTTAAACTTTAGGTTTGTATTACAGTTAATCCTGTCACCATTAACCTAAACCCGCATAAAGCATTCATAGTTGATTATAATATATCTAGGAGACAATATTGGTGATTATATCAAAACCTAGCTCATTGAGGATTTACTAACTTATTGCTTAACGACTATTTATATACTAGTAGTCCATTATCCAGATCTTCACCTAAGGAAACATAACGTTATGTGTAATTCTAAGTCATCGCTTAGTCTACCTATTCACTTAACCAAAGGCAAAGACATGTCATAAATATTGTGATTCTATTACTCTAGATATGTAAACGGCTATATGTAGCTCTATCCCGGACTCTAGCTAATGCTCTATTTGTATTCCTAGATCCAGTTGAATGATAAGTTAAACACAAACTTAAGCACACAAACGAGTGTGAAGTGGTAAACATAATCAACACGCAACGAATAAGTAAACAATCAATATAAACAAACCAAACATTAAATTATCATAAACATGGCTAATACCTAAAGGTATTAGCCGATAGCCATTGTAACAATGCACAAATTCATAGATGAACGATTAAAGTACATAAACATAACCCTAACTGAACGCGTATATAGAGTTTAGAGATTAAAAGGGTTTTCCTATTGATTTGAGCACTTTGCAAGACCTTCTTGCTTCTTTAAATCTTCTGAGAATCGAACTTGGTGGTTAAAAGCATACTGAAAACCGAGTTTAAGGTTTTCTATTTATAAGCTCTGAAAAAATGTCAATACTCCGTATTGAAAGGGTTCAATACAACGTATTGGGGTAACTTGGCGTGGGCTCCACGAATATTATATTCTAGAATATTCATAAACCGTCACTGAATACGACGTATAAGTTCTTCTGGATATGACGTATAACTCTCTTCTCGTCATGGATGTCTTGTGAAGTTAGGGTACAGATACGCCGTATCTTCTTGCTGGATACGGCGTGTTAAGGTAAAACTAGTTGGTTCTTTTTCGTTGACCAAAGTATTATATACGTCGTATCGTTGATGTGGATACGGCGTATTCTTCAAAGTCAGGCAATGGTCTTTTAGTTCGTCAAGGTCTTGGATATGGCGTATACTTCTAGAATGATACAGCGTATTGGTTGTCAGAATCAGTAGACTTTCTTGAACTCTTTGTTTGTGCTCCAAAATGCGTGTCTTTTACTAACTTTCACCAAATGCTCGATAATTACTGCAATTAATAAAAATAAGCAATTAAGTATCAATTCATATATAAAATAATGTAAATCGAGCAATAAAGATAGGATTAATTATGCTATAAAATAGACGTTATTTGATGTCATCAAATACCCCCTAATTTAAATCCTATTTGTCCTCAAGTAGACTTTAGAATTTTCTTATGAAAATGTATTCCAAACGAATGTTTGGGAAACATTTTTATTCAATCAATAGCGCACAACCAAATACCTCACGAAAAAGGAAAATGAAATCACTCAACTAATCTATGTGGTAACATTTTAGTAATTCGCTCAATTGCTCGGTTGTGACGAGTATTCTATTATAAGCTTAGCAAGGATACACATCTCCACCACTAAAGCTAAAGAGTAACAAGTCTAAAAGGGTAAATTAGGTTAAATGATAAGGTTCAAGGGTTGGTCATTCTTTTTAATCTCTATTGATACCAATATTCTAGAAAAGGCGACAAAACCACAAATGCACGCCCAAATACATGACCGCGACACTTGTGATTGCTCACTCCGTAACTCGAATAAGCTAAAAAACATGACCAAGTAATCCTTTCCAACAGTAATACACCAACAAGGGCGACAAAACCACAAGTACACACCCAAATCCATGAATGCGACACTTGTTATTGCTCACTCCCTCATTCGAGCAAACCAAAGGTTAAGATGAAGAATGATATAGGGTTGAGATTAAGTAATCTTTTACCAACAATAATACATCAACAAGGGCGACAAAACCACACATACATATTCAAATCAATGAATGAGACACATGCGATCGCTCACTCCCTCATTCGAGCAAACCAAAGGATAGGGATTAGGCATGGGAAACATTTATAATTGGTGTAAAATAAAATAACAAAACAAATAGATTAAGTCTAAATAAATAAAGAACAATGTTGCTAGATACTTTCTCGACCACAACCTTGAAAAGACACAAATCATAGACTAACTCACGCTTTAACATGAAAACTCATGCTTTGTTTGGTAGACACGAATTAGACTCAGAAATGTCTTGATCATCCATACTCAACTTTCCATAAAAAACAACCTAGGTGGCGTTCCTGTAACAGCCAACTCCCAATCATCCATAATATAGTACAACAATAGTGGCGATATCTACCACTTGATAAAATATACATAGTTGGTTTATATTGCGACCAACTAAAAATAATATACAACAAAACTTTACATCGTTGATTTATAGCATGTACCAATGAATAATTGATTATCCCGTAAATAATAAAATTGGTTAAGTTTAGACGAACCAATTATATCACAAACCTCTCCTTTTTTCTCTCTTACATTTTTTTGTATTTTTTTGTTTTTTTGATTTTTTTTACATAAACTAAAAAACGAAATAAAGGTGTAAAATTTCACCATTTCACCATCATAATAAATCTGGACGATATTTCCGATTATAATAGTGAAAGTAGTAAACACACGGAAAATAAAAGACAACTACTACTTTCACATTCCCATTGCATTGTGCAATTTCCTGACCTAACCAAAGATAGAAAATACGCACACGAACACAAAAAATAGACACTTTTACACTAAAGCAACAAGCAATCGATTAAAGACTTAATCTATATGGTAGGCTAAGGTGTAACGAAACAAATTTAGTGGTGTAACAAACGAAAAAAATGGCTCAGAAGGTTTTTCTAGGGGTGTCTTACTCTAAAAATGAGAGTAAACAAAAGGGTTTATACGGGGGTTAACTAACCAGTGTAGTTAGTTAATATCACAATATTTGTATAGGCTTTTTGGTGTAATCCTAGAAATTTACCAATCTGGAAAGGTCACTCTAATTATAAAAATAATATTCATTATGGTGGTCTTGAATAGTATACCAAGCCAAGTTTTAAAGTTTACTACAGTCACCGGCACACTCATATATTTGTGGAATTTTAGGTATAAATTAGGAAACGAAATAGGCTTAATCCTCACAATATGGAAATAAAGGTTATGTGTGCGGGTCATGCAACTAGTAATAAATTTTTTAAAAATTTAAGTATAATTTAGGCATATTAATGTAAAAATAAGGACAAATAGTGTTCTAATTCTCCACACTTGAGATATACAACGCCCACGTTGTATAAATGTAACATGAAAAATAGGAAAAATAAAGAATTACAACAGAAAACTCCTTTAAGATTTGCTCGGTATGATCCTTCATGTTGCGTATATGAGTAAGAGTGTGTGTTGCAAAAGCGTCTGAATATCGGCATGACTACAACACACATAAGATTCCAGAATATGTATACCACCAAATTCATCATTCGTTCAGTAAGCTCTTGTATTAATGTTAAGAAAACAATGGAAATTCTATCTCCAAATAATCGTTGGTTAGAAAACAAAACATAAAAACAAATATTGTATAGGAAGTCGATACGCCGTATCCATATTTCAGGATAGGCCGTATTAAACCTGTAATAAAAAAATCCTAATACGGGTCAGAGGTCAAATGCGTTGTATTCATAGTTACGAATACGTCGTATTAACAAGTCTGACAATAATGTTTAAAGTTGCAAGAAAATAAAAAAGGATAACGTCCAGGTTGGATCAATACGTCGTATCCATTGAATTGGATACGCCGTATCGATCACCTGGGAAGACAGACTCAATAACAAAATTGAAAATACATTTCGGGTTGTCTCCCGGCAAGCACTTTTGTTTACAAAAAAGTCTTTAAGTTAGACTTGCTCCAGCTTCACTTCATACGTGCCACGGACCATCCTTCGTCCTTCTTAAGAAAAATATCATGATAGAATTGAGACACGTTTTCTTCGGTTCGGACCCAAATGTCATATTCATATTCTTTGATAGTGACATATTCCTCCACTGGTCTGAACGAGTATTTAATTACCTCGAACTTTTCAGATTTGCATGTTGGTGGTTTCACGTAAGGAATTCCAAGTAATATGCACCTCTTTCCTTGGAACTTCCATCTTCTTCCTCAACAATAAAAGGTGCATCATTATGAACCAAGTAATCATCTAAGTCCC
Source organism: Tanacetum coccineum (assembly GCA_026074375.1). Classification (NCBI taxonomy): domain Eukaryota; kingdom Viridiplantae; phylum Streptophyta; class Magnoliopsida; order Asterales; family Asteraceae; genus Tanacetum; species Tanacetum coccineum. Next base: position 7,830 of record BQNB010081981.1, on the reverse strand, counting down.
TGATGTCATCATCGTTATCTTCCATAGCCTCATGATTGTCAAACCATCCTTGATCCGCTTGAACTGCATCATCATCATTAGTCGTTCCTGCAGGATCCATAAATATTTAACAAACATTATTGTAAGTGTTCTGATTAGAATTGATATCGGTTTCAATGTGAGTTGTATGCTCATAATCCTTCCATTCATCAATGGGTGAATAATGGCTCCAAGCATCATCACTTGATTCTTCTTCATCCTTAATTCCCCACCAATATTTTTGTAACATTGTTAGTAATTTGTGATCAAGTTCGTGATAATTTCTGAAGCATTGTTTCAACCATGCGCACAAATTCATTCCTTTTCGATTTTCATGGCCCCATGATCCTTCCAAGATGGCCTTTTCCTTTAAAGCCTCCTCTTTCAATTCACCATCTTTAAGTCCTTCGTACCATTCACAACCTTGAAAATGGATCGTGTTACCAATCCGAATTATTCCTGGTAAATTTCCTCTATTGCAACACCCTTCATCTTTCTAATTACAAGTGGGCCATTGGGCATGTCTACTTTTGAACGAAATGGCTTGCAAACATGATCTATATCATCAGTTGGTTCTCCATTTTCCGACCATAGCTTTTCAGAAACCCATAGTATTCCTTTATTCCATTGATAGATTCATTCATTTTTATATTCTTGATATGTCTTAAATCCATGTATATCTTTAGTAAGTACATCAACATCAATCTTAAAAAGATAATTAAATTCCTTGAATGCTTCACACATAGGTGTCTCGAAGTCGAATATGTTAGTTTCTATCTTGAAGATTTCAGCAATTTCATATCCTTCACTCAATTTTTCTTCTTCAAGATCAGAAAGCTCCTCATCGGTCAATACCTCTTCATCATCACCTCTTATCTAATAAATCCATAATGCATTCTTCGTATACCAATCCATCGTCTTATGATTACTAAACTTTGAAGCTAAACATTCAGTAAAATTGACAATTAATGGATCATATTCCATATCGGCATCAAGTCCATGTACCTCTTTTTGTTTTTTAGTTTCTATGTAATCTTTGAATTGTCTTTTATAACTTCGAATCAACCATGTAGCAATCACACCATTCTTGATTTTTTCATCAATTGTTTTATGATCTCCGTATTTCAGGTCTAACCATTGCTTCACAGTTACGTCAATCAACCTTAATAATCTTTTATTAATAAAAATTACAGCTTCAACATATATTTTCTCACATTCATCATAACACACTTTCTGTTCATAAACATCAAGATTGCCATTTCCTGAATTATCCAATTGTTGCTCAACACATGGAAAATAAAAATCCTCAACAACTCCCAACTCATAAGTGAATATATCAAACTTCATGCTACTTAGTCGCTTAAATTAATTGAAAACCATCCCAAGAGGTGTTTCATAAGTGAACAAATCAGCATCAATTTCGAACAAGTTGAACACCTCAGATTCAATCACGTATTCATCTTTTTTTATTCCCATCATCTTAGCTTACTGAAAGCAGTCAGAAAATCATTAGTAGGATAATCTCAGAAGAAAGAGAATACAGAAAACTAACCACGAAAACCGAATACGAAAAATTATGTCTAATGTTGTATCAGAAGATCGATACACCGTATTTAATTGATTGAATACGCCGTATTGATTGTTTGAATTAGAATATGTTGTATTGGTATCGAAAAGGAGATACGCCGTATTCAATAAGATAAATACGCCGTATCGGTTATTCGATCAGAACAAATACAACAAAGAAAAACAATGCAGAAAAAAACTAAAACACACAAATATACAAAATATACAATGCAATCTAATCTAAATACACTAATACAAACAATACAAAATTACAAACTTATTACACAAAACTAAAAATACAAATAAACAAGAATTAAACAAACTCACTCCTCGACAACGACGCCAAAAACTTGATGTATCGTTTAGTATAAGTAATATTTGTTATCAAGTTTTACTATTTATATTTTGCTGACTTTACCTATTAACTAACACTAACGAGCAGTGTACCCGATCAATTGTAGGTTTGTTGGTAAGTAGGGTGTCAATTACTAAGAGCGAGCATTAATACTTAAGTCTATCAGTATTTTAGTTATCTAATTTAGTCCTAATTTATTCTAGTTAAATCTATCTAAACCTAAACTAATGCAATGGTGGTTTTTAGCCTAAGACACTGGCACGAGTTTGGGTTTAACTAATCTAAATGATGACAATTAACACACATAAGTTGATAAACAAAAGATAAGAAGCGGTCGAGCCTAATGTAAGGAAAATGTATTAACCATGTTTAATCTAATAAAACGCAGGTATTGTCCATCAGTGCAATGATTTTTTTACTTCGTTGGTGATATATCATTCTTAAGCTTAGGTGGGACTTCTCCCTAAACTCTAGGTTTGTATTACAGTTAATCCTGTCATAATTAACCTAAACCTGCATAAAGAAATGCGTTGAGAAAGGGCAGATGTATAGAACTTTTCAACAAGAACGAGATAGTGCTTATTCAACTCTCTTAAAATGGAATCTATTCTAAACATATATGCCATGGTTCCTTACTTCGACAGGGTACAGATATCTAAAGTTTTTTAGATACTTTTTCAGACCCATTGCCGATACTAAGTAGCAGTCAAAAGTTTGTATCTATTTTTCATGATATTATGCATGGATCAGATATATCATGGCAAATTCTTCAGAAAAATTTTTGTCTTCCACAATGGAATCTGATAAGTGAGATTTCGAGTAAGTGTTTCCATAATCTTCTTCTGTCCGAATAAATGAGTCATCGAAATAATGAGTCACCGTCGATATCGACACATCTGACAAAATAATCTATCTAGGAGACAATATTGGTGATTATATCGAAACCTAGCTCATTGAGGCTTTACTAACTTATTGCTTAATGACTATTTATATACTAGTAGTCAACTGTCCAGATCTTCACCTAAAGAAATAGAACGTTATGTGTAATCCTAAGTCACCGCTTAGTCTGTCTATTCACTTAACTAAAGGCAAAGACAGGTCATTAATATTGTGATCCTGTTACTCTAGATATGTAAACGGCTATATGTAATTCTATTCTGGACTTTAGCTAACGCCTTATTTGTATTCCTAAATCCAGTTGAATGATAGGTTAAACACATACTTAAGCACATAAATGAGTATGAAGTGATATACATAATCAACACACAACGAATAAGTAAACAATCAATATAAACAAATGAAACATTAAATTATCATAAACATGGCTAATACTTAAAGGTATTAGCTGATAGTTATTATAATAATACACGAATTCATAGATGAATGATTAAAGTACATAAACATAACCATAACCGAACACGTATATAGAGTGTAAAGATTACAAGGGTTTTCCTATGGATTGGAGCACTTTACAAGACCTTCTTGCTTCTTTAAATCTTTTGAGAATCGAACTTGGTGGTTAAAAGCATACTGAAAACCGAGTTTAGGGTTTCCTATTTATAAGCTCTGGAAAAAGTTCAATATGTCGTATTGAAAGGGTTCAATACAGCGTATTAAGGTAACTTGGCATGGGCTCCACGATTATTATATTATAGAATATTCATAAACCGTTACTGAATACGGTGTATGAGTTCTTCTGGATATGACGTATAGCTCTCTTCTCGCCATGGATGTCATGTGAAGTTAGGGCACAGATACGTCGTATCTTCTTGTTGGATACGACGTATTGAGGTAAAACAAGTTGGTTCTTCTTCGTTGACCAAAGTTTTATATACATCGTATTGTTGATGTGGATACGACGTATTTTTCAAAGTTAGGCAATGGTCTTTTAGTTCGTTAAAGTCTTGGATACGTCGTATACTTCTAGAATGATACGGCATATTGGTTGTCAGAATCAATAGACTTTCTTGAACTCTTCGTTTGTGCTCCAAAATGCGTGCCTTTTACTAACTTTCACCAAATGCTCGATAATTACTGTAATTAATAAAAATAAGCAATTAAGTATCAATTCATTTATAAAATAATGTAAATCGAGCAATAAAGACGGGATAAATGATGCTATAAAATAGACGTTATTTAATGTCATCAACACCAAACACGAACAAGACTCCAAACCTCAATAGCAATATCACACTCAAAGAAAATATGATTAGAGGATTCCACGTTACCATTGCAAGAAGGACCGTCATGATTTCAATACCAAGAGTCGAGAGGTTTAAGCGATGAGGTAACCGATCCAAGTCCATTCTCCATATGAAAATATTAACTTTACGGGAAAGAGTATTATCTCATGAATTCGAAGGAACCAAAGAGGGTAAGAGCTTTGTGTCGATGATGCAACGAGTTTCCCCAATTGTAAAAACCCCACCATTTGCAATCGTCCACACACAAGAATCTTCTATAGCATTTGTATTGACAAGACTGATCTTGAGCAACATATCTCTCAAATACGCCAGATTACAAACTCCAAGATCGGATCTAGACCAATTCCAATGCCATAACACGTTTTCAATACGATCAAATACGCGTACCACATCCCACTTAGAAGCGAAGATAATTAGTCGGGAGAATACCATTCGAATGTAAGAAGTTAGAAGACCAACTATCTTAGCCCACGTACCATTGAACTTGCATCCTTGATTATTCAAACCCCCTCTTAACCGTGCAACGCCTTTATAACTTTAACCCAAAGAGCTTGCATGTAAGAAAATATTCTCCAATGCCACATTTGAAGAAGAGCAAGGTTGAACGGCGTTAAACTACCAATGTTCAAACCGCCTTTGTCGAAGGAAGAAAGGACATTAGACCATTTAATCCAAGCTTTATAGATTCTTGAGTGCCTCCCCAAAAAAACGTGGCACGAGATCTCTCTAAAGAATTCAAAACAAGTTCAGGAGCTTTGAATATCGAAAGATAATAAATTCTAAGACAACCTAGAACCGCCTTGATTAGAGTAAGACGACCCCCTATTGAGAGGAGATCCACAATCCAAGAGGAGAGCCTCAAATGAAAACGGTCATGTAAGGTCTTCTAATTGGAAATCATGCTCATGTTAGACCTAATAGGCAACCCAAGGTACATAAAAAGAAAGGAACCCGAGGCACAACCTGAATTACTAGCCATAACTAAAACTTCTTCGTCTGAAACTCCTATGCTATAAACGTTGGATTTGTGAATACTAATTCTGATACCCGAGGCTAAATAGAAGACAATAAGAACATGAATGAGGTTAACTAAGTTACAGGCACTTGAGTCGGTAGTAATAACCACGTCATCATCATAAAAAGGTGGGGAATTGTTATTTCAGGAGATCTGAGCTTGACACCACGAATGAAACCTGAGCTAACTGCATTAGAAAGAGCATAATAAAGGCCCTTTATGACGAGAATAAATAAAAAGGGCGAGAGAGGATCTCATTGCCTTAGCCTACGTTTAATAGAAAATTCAGAAGTAGGGCTACTATTAACCAAAACTGAAGCTCTAGGCAAATGTAAACAAGCTCTAATCCACGAACGCCATTTAGGACCGAAGCCAAGGATAAGGATAACAAAGTCCAAATAATTCCAACTAACTAAATCATAGGCTTTCTCAAAATCAACTTAAAAGATTAACAACTTTTTCTTCCTTTTTTTAACCAATAAATAATCTCGCTAAGAATAAGCGAACCATCAAGAAATTGACGACCATCGATAAATGCGGATTGTTCATGACTAACAATCTTTTCAATCACTTTAGAAAGCAGGTTAGCTAGAATTTTAGCAATAATCTTGTAGTGGATGCCAATAAGAGAATTGAGACAGAAATCTTAAATAAAGATTGGGTTGCTAACCTTTAGAATAAGGGTGAAAAACGAAGAGTTATCTCCCTAAGTTATCAAATAGATTCAAAAAATGAGTTTATAAACTCGAATAAGTCCATATTAATAAGGTCTCAATATTTTTTCACAAAAGCGAAAGAGAAACCATCGGGGCTGGGGGCTTTATTACTACCGCAATCCTATTTCGTAGCCTTAATTTCATCAAATGAAACTGATATCTCTAAAGAATCGCGATTTAGAGAACAAAGACCTCTTGAGTGAGCAAACGGAGGAAAAACCACTTACGATTCATGAGCCTGGAATTTATCTGTGAAGAAATTAAGGAAAACCTCCTTAATATGAAGAGGGTCTGAAATCCAAACACTATTATGCATAATACCATTAATCGCTTGAGTTCTCATCTTTTGTTTTAACAACCCAAGAATTTTTTTTTAGTTCTCGTCACCTTCAATATCCCACTTGATACGTGTCATTGGAATTAAATCAGAGCTTCAAAGTTGTCAAAATTATCCACTTCTTGGAGGAGCTTTATACGTGTGTCACGATCATGAGATGTCGCGATTCCCTCTTGAATCTTTTATTCGATAGGCTTAATGTTATGCATAGCTTCATGTTTTTGTGAATGATCGGTATTTTTACATCAGCATGCCATTGCTTAATTTTGGCTTTAAGAAATCAAAACTTCTCATGAGACATAAGATTTCTGCCAAAATTGTTTGCCTCAAAAGTAGACCACTTCGTCTTGATAGCTTCGTCAAATGTAACAACCCACAATTTTTATCACTGTAATTTTCACTTATATCATATTAAATACTACTTTTTTACGGGAATTTTTTTTGCTTTATTCTATTATGTAACATAGTTTACATTTCTAAAGTAAACAAGCTCACGCAACTACCTATGCCAATTCTATCTACATTTATATCAAGTAAACGCCTTAATATGTCAAGTTAATATTCTAATATCATCTATATCATGTACGTTATCTATTTAACGTAATTTTCAAAACATCATTACTAAATGAACTTTATCTGTTAACGTTTATATCAAAACCCTAACTACATGTAATGTATACATACAAAACGAATATACAAGCTTATGATGCATATGTACAAGTATTTCTAAGCATAAATTCAAATATATTTTCCCTCTTAAATCATGGTACAACACCTTAAAGCTTAAAGTACAAGCTGATTGTGCATGATATTCAAATGAGCTTATTTCCCTCCAAATTCTACAAGGCATTTAGTACCACCTTTCTAGCCTAGAGTACAAGTCTTCTAAGCACAACATTTAAACATATTTTTTTCCTCCAAACACCATTCCACACTCGTCCTAAACCAAAACCCTAACCCGAAAACCCTAGCAAACCCCATACCACTTAAACTAGTTCATAATTATAGATTCAGAATCTGATCCGTGATAAAATATAGGATCTAGGCAAAATCAGTAGTTTTTGGGTATTAAGCAAAAATACTAGGTTGTAGCCCTATATCTTGT
>BQNB010081980.1:1995-27678 GCA_026074375.1 Tanacetum coccineum | reverse complement strand
CTGATAGGCGATAGGTTCGGAGGAATATAAGCGCATGGGTTAATTTGATATGTTGATTTGGGTTGGGCTACCCTGGTATAATATGATGATATGTTGATATTTTAACTACTGTTATATGCGTTTTGCTCTCATATTGCACAACTGTCCACTCTTATATTCTAGCAAAGCAACTGGGTTTTTTTTCCAAAAACCTACGAGCTCACCAACATAATGTTGACCCTTTCGAGTATCATTTTCAGGTTATGTGAATGATCCATGAAGCCAGGTTTAGAGACTTTTAGCAGACCTAAGTGCGTCTATTTTGGATCTTATCATTGGAAGTTGCATCGAGACTATGTTTTAGTTTGTCTATTTGTTTTCTGTTAGACTTGTATCCCTCCGGATTTGAGGTGTTGATTGTAATAAAATTTCAGACTATGTGATCTGGTTCAACTTATTTTAACACAAGTTCTATACTTGTTGTTGGAGGATGTTGTGACACTTGTTTAATGCATGTTAGTTGTCTCTATATTGACGCTTTGTGTTATGATGATCAACCCTCCGTTATGCCTCGTGTTTCCGCCGTAGTCGGGGTGTGATGGATTGGTAATCAGAGCCAAGGTTATAGAGAATTAGGTGGTTTGGCCTAGACTATAACCTAGGAACCTGCATATAGTTGGATGATAGGATTTATGTGTGCGGTGTTCCGCTTATTTTTGCTTTTGCGTATATCTATATTATCTATCTATATTATCTATCTACATTATCTATCTATCTACCTATTTTATACTAGCTATCTTATAAAGAGATGAAGGATTCCTCTACTAATCCTAAGATTCAAGCTTTTAGAAGAGAGTTGGAAGAAATTGCCCTAAAGCATTTAGGGACAGTCCCTGAAAACAACACTACCAGTACTCCTTCAGTTAATACTGGTAGTCAGACAGTTAATACTGGTAGGCTTGATCATGATGATTCACTTATGCCAGAGCTCGAAATCTTTCACAAGCCTGAGACAGGAATTTTTGATGAGGCATCTTATGATGAGGAGGGTGTGATAACTGACTTCAACAGTCTTCCTACAGAAATTGAAGTCAGTCCTACTCCTACACTTAGGATTCATAGTATTCACCCAAAAAGTCAAATACTTGGTGATCCTAAGTCAGCTGTGCAAACTAGGAGCAAAGTGCAGAACAAATCAGGAGCTCATGCTCTTCTCAGTCATATTCAAAAGCAGCAAAGAAACAATCACAAAGATCAACAGCATTGTTTGTTTGCATGTTTTCTATCTCAAGAGGAACCTAAAAAGATTGCTGAAGCTTTACAAGATGACAGTTGGGTTCAAGCCATGCAAGAAGAACTGTTACAGTTCAAGCTACAACAAGTATGGGTTCTTGTAGATCTACCTCATGGAATGAAGGTGATTGGCACCAAGTGGGTCTACAGAAATAAAAGAGATGAAAGAGGTGTGGTTGTGAGGAATAAAGCAAGATTGGTGGCCCAAGGGTACACACAGGAAGAAGGTATTGACTATGATGAGGTTTTTGCTCCTGTGGCAAGAATAGAAGCTATCAGGTTATTTTTGGCCTTTGCCTCATTTATGGGGTTCATAGTATACCAAATGGATGTTAAAAGTGCTTTTCTGTATGGCACTATAGATGAAGAGGTTTATGTCTCACAACCTCCTGGTTTTGTTGATCCTGATCATCCTACAAAGGTTTATAAGGTGGTCAAAGCTTTGTATGGACTACATCAAGCTCCTAGAGCTTGGTATGCTACTTTATCAACATTCCTAGAGAAGCATGGATACAAGAGGGGCACAATTGACAAGACTTTATTCATTAAAAGAGACAAAAAGGATATCATGCTGGTTCAAGTGTATGTGGATGATATCATTTTTGGTTCTACCAACAAGTCTTGGTGTGATGAGTTTGAAGCCTTAATGAAAAGCAGATTTCAGATGAGTTCCATGGGTGAACTCACATTTTTCTTAGGTCTACAAGTCAAACAGAACAAGGGAGGAATCTTCATCTCTCAGGACAAGTATGTAGCTGAGATACTCAAGAAATTTGATCTTGTGAATGTGAAAGCTGCAATAACACCCATGGAGACAAAGGTGCCTCTGACAAAGGATGAGGAATCTTTTGATGTAGATGTACACTTGTACAGATCCATGATAGGTTCCCTTATGTACTTAACTGCCTCTAGACCTGATATTATGTATGCAGTATGTGTTTGTTCACGTTTTCAGGTAACTCCAAAGACTTCTCATCTCAATGCTGTCAAGAGGATCTTCAAGTATCTCAAGGGCAAACCAAACTTGGGCTTATGGTATCCTAGGGAATCACCCTTTGACTTGGAAGCATTCTCTGATAGTGACTATGGTGGGTCCAACCTTGACAGGAAATCCACAACAGGTGGTTGTCAATTTCTTGGACAAAGACTTATCTCATGGCAATGTAAGAAACAGACAATAGTGGCTACTTCAACAACTGAAGCTGAATATGTAGCTGCTGCAAATTGCTGTGGGCAAGTATTGTGGGTTCAAAATCAATTGCTGGACTATGGTTTCAATTTCATGAATACCAAAATCCACATTGATAATGAAAGCACAATCTGCATTGTTTAGAACCCTGTATATCACTCCAAGACAAAGCACATCGAGATACGTCACCACTTTATAAGAGATTGTTATGAGAAGAAGCTCATTAGTGTGGAGAAAATTCACACAGACTTAAATGTAGCTGATTTGTTGACCAAACCTTTTGATGGACCACGGTTTAATTACTTGGTGGTTAGCATTGGTATGATTAACCCATAGCTATTTTTAAGGGGAGGCTTAGTTGTATAGTTTGTTTAATTCTGGTAGCTAAGTAGTCTTAATACTGTTAGTTAGTTTATCTTAATATTGTTAGTTAGTTTATATTAATACTGTTAGTTAGTTTATATTAATACTGGTAGTTGTGTCATCTTAATACTGGTAGTTAAGTAGACTTAATTCGGGTAGTTAGTTTTCATTAATTCTGTCTATACAATCTCTTTCAGCATGTTTTTCTTTGTTTTAGACCACTTTTGCAGGCATATCATGGATGAAATGGAGGAGTGACACGGTTTTACAGACGTAAGGCAGGTGTGCTAAGGTTTTTGTTTTGTAAGTCTTCAGTAAATACTTAATTCTGGTTGAAAAAGAGTTAATTCAGGTTGTAACATAATTAATTCTGGTTGACCAAAGTTAAGTCTGGTAGTGTAAATTTTAATACTGGTAGGTTATTGTTAGTGCTGGTTGCGGGAAAATTGACTTTCTTCTGCTTTAACACTGTTCAAATGTTACCGTTACAGATTTTTACGGCGCTATTGTCGTTAACAGAGAAGCTATATATAGATAAAGTTTGATTTCTCTTTCATACTTATCTTTTTATTGCTCTCTCCTCTTCGCAAAGTAAAAATCTTCTTTATTTTAATAACGAATACAGTCAATTGTCTTGTTACCAGCATCTACAACCTCACTCGCATCAAAACCCAAGTACACATCCATACCTTTTATTGATACTTTCGAATCATGGCCCAATTAAAATATTGTGACAAACACAATCAAGTGGGGTTTTTGCGCAAGCCTGACGAAAGTGCAGGGTTTGCAGAGATAGTGGATTTTCTACGAGGTTCCAACCTCAGGTATGCTTTAACTACTAATCCTACTATCTATGATTCCCTAGTCAAACAGTTTTGGCAGACTGCTACTGCCAACACTATTGCTGATGGGACTCTAGAATTACATGCAACTATTGATACCACTGGGTATACAATCACTGAGGCATCTATTAGAGATAAGCTTCAATTAGCAGATGCTTCAGGGATTACAATGTTGCCAAATAATGAGATTTTTGAGGGGATGGGGCAAATGGGGTATCCTACTGACGGATCTTTTACCTTTTGGAAAAGCTTTTTCACACCCCAATGGAGGTTTTTAGTCCACCATCTTTTGCATTGTATAAGCTCTAAAGAAAACTAAGAATCTCTAATCCCCTCCGACTAATAACCTTGAAAAGTAGCAAAGTATTCGACAAGGAGAACTAAAGAATCAATAGTTTCGACGAGTCCCGGTTCTCACCAATATTTTTATATTTACACAACTACTCTAAGCTTTTTTTTTTTTTTTTTTTTTTTTTTAATACATGTCTGACTTCCTTTATTTATCAACATGGATCTAGAATGAGAAACCGTCGTAGAATAATATCCACGATGTCCTGACGAATAATTTTCATCTCCCGAATTTTTTTTTTTCAAGCCCAAGCTAAGCAATTAAACAAGATCATTGTCGATATAAGTTTAGATGTTAAGCCCTCATACTTATGACTTGCGAACTTTTTACTCCCAACATGGATATATGATTTGAATGTGTGTGCTCGCATCAACCATAGATCAACTTATTTTCATAGTCATAATTCAAGATGAATCACGACTCAAAGCAACAACTTATTAGGATCTTGTAACTTGATTTTAAACCATAGAACTTTTTGCAACATATTTATCATTTTCATAAGTTCTTAAAGCTAGGAATGTGTTGCTTAGTTTGAACACCTACCTAGGCCTCGCTCCCTAGTAGGATATCACAACCAACGACCGGTGTTCTTAGTTTGAAAACCCACCCCGTTGCTAGCGTAGTGGGAAATCACATCAACACCTTCTTCCTAATATGGCTAAGAATCGGTGTCTTAGTTTGAACCCTCACCTAGACCTTTCTTCCAAGTGAGATATCACGACACACCAAATCCCTAGAAGTAAAGACGTCTTAGTTTGAACCCCCACCTCGTGGTTAGCGGAGTGGGATATCACGACACATCTTTTACTAGCTCCATATGATCAAATGTATGCTTCATTGGCATAATTACAATATTCGTAGCATTTTTGCATTCATGTACTTCATTCATGCTTCTTTGGCATTTTTATCTTTCAAAACCTTGCTTTTAAAGAATCAAGTTTTGAAGCTTTTTCTAAAAACATCGATTGACTTAGTTGAACAAGCACGTATGATTAGGTGGATTAGAAGCTTATGGGAGAAAAAGAACACAAGTTATTCATATAAGTTTTGAGACGAATCTTGCTTAACACATAAACTTATATTTAACTCTATCATTTCTTGTTCTTCACCTTTTTAAAATTCAAAGCAATAGAATTCGTGAAAGCTCGGCCTGAAGGAACTAGCTAGGGCTCAATACGCCCGATCGAGTCAAAAATTATTCTCATTCTACCCAAAAGAAAAGTCAAAACTGTGACAAAACACTTATTTTATTTTTGAAAATTTTTAAATTTTTTCATTTTTTTGGTATTTTTGCAAAAATTTTGGTGAAAATACGGGATTACGTGGTAACAATGCTGCAGGCAACAATCAAATCGAAGATACCCCCCCAAACTAGTACTAAACATCGTCCTCGATGTTTTGAAGGGTACTACGTTATCCTAAGGCCGTTTATGAAGTATGCCAAATGATAAAACGTTAGTCGATTAGATTAGGATTATCGGATTCCCAAAATGAAGCTGAGAATTTGAAGCTCGAGTGATCGCATAGACAAAACCGAAACACGAAAGCCTTCACAATCGGTAATCCTGACAACAACAACAAACACGAAACACGGGAGATAGAAAAGACAACAATCTCACACAACAAAACAACATTTATTCCTACAATTACAACGTACGGATTAAGCATGGGTTGCCTCCCACGAAGCGCTTGTTTAAGGTCGCTATGCTTGACCCGTCACCTGAATTTATTGGATTATGGGGAATGTCTGGAGATCTGGGACTACCAATTGTGGTACGTCCCCCCAAAAGTAGGCTTAATATGATGACCACTCCTTTGAAATTCGGCCCGTTGGCTGAGATAGCTCCCAAGTGCCGTAAGGAAAGACTTGAGTGATGTGAATGGTCCACTCCAACGGGATTTTTAGTTTGCCTGAGAAAATCTCAATCTTGAATTTAAAGAGAGGACTCGATCACCGACGTGAAAAACGCGATTTTTGACCTTGGAAAGTCATGGATTCTCTATGTTTTTTCCTAATAGATCAACTGAGTTTCTCATAGGCATTATCACGAAGTTCGTAAGTTCATTGAGTTGAACTTCCAAGTGACTACCCCCGCAGTAGAAAGATCATAAGTTTGCTTGTTTCAAGGCCTAATAATATATAGGCTTTGTGCTCAAGCTCGAACGGAAGATGGCAAGCTATTTCATACACAAGCTTGTAAGGAGTACACCCGATGGCGTTTTGTAAGCTGTGCGGAAGGCCCGATAGTGCATCATCCCAAGTGTGTTCCGACCAGGAAGCACGGTTTTCACCTATGGTCCTTTCAAGGATACGTTTCAAACCACGATTTGACACCTCGACTTGCCCACTTGTTTGTGGATGATACGCGGTGGAGAGACGGTGAGTGACTCCATATTTTCTGCAATGACTTTGCAATTGTCATTGCAGAAAGAGTCCGCGATCACTAATGATAGTCTCGAGGCACCAAATCTGGCGAAGAGAGAATTTGAGGAATTTGCAACGACTCTGTGCATCATTGGTGGGGAGCGCTTCACTTCAACCCATTTTGACAAGTAGTCAACGGCCACGAGAATATATTTGTTCCCGCTCGTGAAGACGGAACGGCCCATAAAAATCAATGCCCAGATGTCACAGATTTTCGCAAACTGGATGGAGTTTTGAGGCATCTCCTCCCGTTGCGAAGTTTTTTCCTTGTCTGTTGGCACAGTCACAGTTTTTTGACAAACTCGTGGGCTCCTTGTAAATGGTGGCCAAAGAACCAGAATCAAAGATCTTTTTTGGAGGTTAGGTTTGCAACATGATGTCCCCCGGTGGGTCCATTGTGGCAAGCCTCGAGAATGCGAGAGCTTCCTTGCCGTGCACACATCGCCTGAATCACTTGATCCGCACAAATTTTAAACAAGATAGGGGTCATCCAAAAAAATAAATGTTCACATCCTTGAAGAACTTATTTTCTGTTGGTTACCATGCCATTCACAACGTAAGATTACCCGCGTGGTAAATTGCATAAGTCGGCAAACACGGGGTACTAGGGTCACCACGAAAAGTCACATACTTAACGTCTCGAGAGGAATGTTTCATTAATCTCTTTAGTGTCGAAGAACGTTTTCAACGGGTTTTCAATCGGGACAGATGATCGGCTGCGAGTTCTCCGCTCCTTTGTGTCAAGAAATTTAAAGTTCAAATTCTTGGAGAGGAGAACCCATCGGAGCAATCTCGCTTTAGCATCCTTTTTGGCACAGATACTTGAGAGCGGAATGAGTCCCGTAATGTACTATAGCCTTTTTGTTCATGATAAAAAACCGAATTTTTCGAATGCATACACCACGGACAACATTTCCTTTTCGTCGTGGTGTACTAAGATTTCAAGCCTCCGGTCATTGTCTTGCAAGCATAATGGAATAGGTCCGAAAGTTTTTTCATGACGTTTGCCCTAAAACTGCCCCTATGGGCGTAATCACTTTGCATCCGCACATAAGTTGAATGGTAGATCCAGTTTGGGCAATCAAGATTGGAGCTTCCGTAGTTAATTCTTTAACGTTTGTGGAAAGCTTGGATGCATTCATCAGAGAAGATGAATGGAGATCTTCTCGAGAAGATGAGTCATTGTCGGATATTTTGGAAACAAATCCTTTATTGAATCTCCGGTAAAAAACCTGCAGACCAGAAACTCCTAACTCCTTTGAACAGTGGTGGATGAGGTAAATTTTAGCAATGACATCTTATTGGCTTTGTCAAACCCCAATGCCCATTTTTAGAGATTTTATGGCCGAGGACAATGCCTCTTTGACCAAAAAATGCTCTTCCCCAGTTAAGACACAAATTGGTGTCATTCACATCTTTGCACATTTTCTCAAACGGAGAGGCAATTTTCAAAGGAATTCCCAAAGACCTAGAAGTCATCCATGGAGACTCCGAGCTTGTCTTTTCAACATTTCGTGAAAGATGGCCAACATACACCTTTGGAACGTGCCCGGTGCATTGCATAAGCCGAAAGCATGCACGGTAGCAAACGTTACCGTAGGACAAGTAAATGGGCCTTTTTTTGATCACGAGGGTCAATGGGAATTTGGAAAATACCCGAGACATCCATCAAGAAACAATATACTCGTTTCCCGCTAATCTCTTTCGAGCACTTTGATCCATAAACGGGAGTGGAAATTGGTCTTTAACTGGTGGCTTCATTAACTTACGTAGTCAATGCATACCCGCCCACCCGGTAACCAATCGAAGGTTGGGATCAAGCTCATTTTCTTCATTTGAACAACGGTATAATCCACCCTTTTTGGGCACACAATGTATCGGCGACACAAGGACATCGTGAGATTGGTAAATCATCTGCGTCAAGAAGTTTTCAACGTCAATCTTGATGACATCGTGGATTTTTGGATTAACCCTTCTCTGATGCGAACTGTAGTTTATATCCTCTTCCATTAGAATTTTGAGTGGTACAAAATTGCCGGGTTAATACGCTGAATGTCAATAATATCAAAAGGCCCGAATTTGGCTTCCCCCCCCCCCCCCCCGCCTTTTGGGAGTTTGGGACTTAAGAACCTTGATCAGATCCTATTCTCCCCCAAACTTAATTCTTTAGCAATGATGACTGGTAAACTTGTTGTCCATCTTCCAGAATGCGTATTCAAAGATGGTGAGGTAAGTCGTTGAGTTCAACCTCTGGCGGTCTTCAATCAAAGATTAACAGTTTTGGCTTCACAAAGTTTGATTTTCTTCTTGGTTTCTGGAAAACAATCTCCTTGATTTGGAATTGGAGTTCGGTGGTTCATTGTTCAAGAATGCTTCTAGGATGAGAATTCCCGTCGGGATCATAATAAAGTCGGATCAACTTTCCGTGAGAGTTTACTTCCATCTAGAGCAAGAAAAGCATTTGCTTCCTCGAACAGTAGCAAAGCACTTTCTCCCAAATGGAGGTTAATCGGAAGATGAATTAGCACAATAGGCTCAAAGCACGGATAAGGATTTCCGTATGCTACCGAATCAGAAAAACCTAAGACCGTCTTGCGATATTCATTCACTAGCCATAGCAATGACGTCAATCCGGTTGCCTCATATGATTGAAATTTGCCGTGTACCTCGAATTTGATCTAGGTTTTGAAAGTTATGGCCTCCATTTGCCAACACGAGAGGTAATTTCACCTCGTACACATCGATTAATGCACGCTAGTTTTTAGAAAACAACCTCCCGAGAATTAGAGGTACTCGGGTCTGGCTCAAATTCAACAACACCAAATCGCTTGGAAAATGGACCGTCCTACAACCAACACGGACGTCGTTTGCGATACGATTGTGTAGTCGATATGAACGGTCCTTCTAGCTCTACTCATGCTGTTGGGGTAATCTCGGAAAGAGAGAGATCCCTTCCACACGGAATATGGAATAAGATTGATGCTTGCACCGAGATCGGCCAGGCCATTGCATATTAAATGCAGAAAATTCACATGGATAAGGAATCTGCCTGGGTTCTCCAAGTTTTCTAGGCAACATGTTAAGGATGACCGCCGAGCAAGTTTCGTTCAATTTTGCCATTTCACTCAATTTCTCTTTTGTTTTCGATAGGTTTTTAAAGTTGAGGCGAATTTAGGCATAAGAGTCAAAGCATCCAAAAAGCTAATTTCGAATTCATATCTTTGAAGAATTTTCATAGAATTTCTCAATTTGTTCGTATAGCTTTTTTCCTGCGCCTTTCATTCACTTCTTCTTTGATGGAAATGGGAATTGATGCTTTAGGAATTGGAGTATCAACCGGAAAACATTGGGCGTCAAGGATATGGATACGAGACTGAATTTGAACAACAGGAGGTTGGACGTCTTCGGTGCTTCCGTTATTAGCAGGAGGCATCGTGTCCTTTGTCACCTCGGTGTTATGACTAACTGCTTTCGGTCCTTGGATGGTAACACCACTTCAGGTGGTGATACCTTTTAAATCTTCCTTTGGGTTGGCAACAGTGTTACCAGGAAGAGTTCCAGAACCGGAAGTAGAAGCTGTATTAGTAGTAACAAATTTTGAAAGCATGTCAGTCAAATTTGCCATTTGGGATTGCAGGATTTTGACCTTGGTTTTGCATGTTCTCACATTCATCCCCCATTGGCTGTGACATATCATATCAAAATCTAATTTGACACTCCCGTGTTTCTGAGAGCAGGACCTTGAATGAGCTTACCGTTGTATTGGACCGGAGGTCGATAAATCTGACCTTGGTTGAAATTGTTTCCTCTGTTTTGATTGAAGTTGTTTCCTCGATTGAAATTGTTTTGACTATTTGCATGAGGATTCTGAATTGGAGGAAAACCAGATGTCGAATTTGATTCGAGACCAAGAGTGTCGATAACCAGAATTAGCCATGTGTTGAAATTGACCAGCAGCGCTTGGACACATACTCTTGATATTGTGATGGTATTAAAATTTTGCTATTAGTGGCTGTACAAGGTGTTCTTGATAATAATGACCCCCCCACAAGTTACACAGCTTGTTTCAACCACTTTTAACGGGGGAGGAAGCTGGTGTTGTTCTTCTGTCGAGAAATTAAAGCCCGAACCCATTGTCTTTGAGTCAGCAACAATCAATGAGATTGCAGGGGTGGAAGAGCTCTGTATCATTTTAGCTACAAAAGCTTTGTTTCTTGATTGACGTACCTAGACTTGCTCTCCGATGCGTTTTAAACATTCTCGAGGCATGTTTGTCTAAGAAAATTACCACCAGCAGCAAGTTCAATGAATCTTGATCAATGAGTTTAGGGCATTATAGAATGTATCGTGTTAGACGCAATCTGAAAACCCATGATGAGGGCATCCCCTTAAAAGATCATTGAAACGATCCCAAGCCTCACAAAACGTCTCATCAAATTTTTGCTGAAATCTCGTGATTTTATTTCTGAGATTTGTCGTTTTAGAGGGAGGGAAGAATTTGTTAATAAATTTCGTAACAAGATCATCCCAAGAATTCAATGACCGAGGGGTTCTTTCCAGCTATATTCCGGGCTAACCCTTCAAGAGAAAATGGGGAAAAACAAAGTTTAAAACCGACGTATTTGGTACGTTTTTCTGGGGAGGGGAATATCTTCATCGTAGAAGGATCTTGTTGAAATAACAGGATGTAGCATGGTGGGTCTTCTTTAAACATTTCCAAAAATTGCTTGTTTTGGACAAGATTCAGAAGACCATGCTTGATTTCAAAGTTATTCGCGGTGATTTCCGGAATAACGATCGCATCCTCGTAACCCTCGGTGGGTGCTTCGAGCAATTGCGCCATAGTACGATTATCAGCCATCGTAACTATGGAGGATATCAGTTTCTCAAGATTGGATTATTCACAGAAGTTTGTCGACTTGTTTCGACGTTTACGGGCTTTGAGAACGAGTTTGGCGCTGCACAAATAGAAATATGAAAAAAAATAAGAAAATTTACACTAAAAATATTTTTTTTTTTGGTTTTTTTAATGATTTTATTCACAATGCGTATTTTACCGATAAATGAGATAAGAACAACTTTTAACCAAATAATCTACTTACTGTCATGGTAGCTCTTCAAAAAGGAAACCGCACAGGTGAGTGAGGAGTTGGAATAGCCGAAGCTTATTTCCCCTTTCAGGTCGTAGATTCCTAGAAACAACCTCCTTATACCCACTTTGTAGTTTGTTTAACGGTTTCAAGTGAGCCGTATGTCGTAAGAGACACAAATGTCAAGTTATTAAATCTTTTGGTATCGAGTGGGACCATAATTTACCGTGAAGTTATTATGATAATACCGTCAATTGAGATAATATATTTTTGAGTAGTTTTATCAACTTATGAAATTTTATGTATTTTTTTTATTAGATTATAATTTATACAATGAATAGAAAGTGAAAAAATATTTTTTGTACATTTTATATTTTGTAGAAAAAAAAAATATCCGAGATATAAATATAAATTGTCAATACGGTAGCGATAATATTCTTTCTCAACCTCCCCAGCAACGCGCCAAAAATTGGTCACGCGAGTTTCCCCCCACACCCCCACACAAACCCACCCCTTAAATTCTATCTATAAAGATATAAATACGCTAAGGGGAAAAAAAAAACCCCCCGAAATCACGGCGAGATCAAGAAAACCGAAGCCAGAATAGAGGTATTCCCGGTCGTTATTTCCCACGAGGCATAATGGATATCGCAAGACGATTTGAATTATTGTGTTTGAATGTAACAAGGAATGTTTGTGAATTAATACTGAAAGCAAATGCACATAAAAATTAAACAAGAACATAAACTAGAACAGGCAAAAACGCTTAAAACTTCTACACTAAGGCACAAATAAGCTCTAATAAGCTTAAGACAGACAAATAAGCTAATCTAAATCTAAATAAGCAAATTAAGCATGCAATTAAGCTAAATTAAACAAGAGAAACACAACAGTACTAACAACAGTACTACCAGTATTAACTACCAGTACTAACTTAGAGTTAGTACTGCTAGTTATAAGTTAGTACTGTTAAGTTAAGGTTAGTACTGCTAAGCTAACAAGACTCAAAGAATTAATAAATAAGCAAACAAGCTAAAACAGAAGTTCACCTAACCTTAATGAGCACTAGAATAAACCAAAATGATAAATAAGCTCAAAAGCTACAAACTGATACATTAATGAAAATACTTTGAAAAGGGAAATACAAATAAGCAAACAGTAAAGGACAATTGTTATAATCTACTCTAAAGGCAAAGGAAAAATCTTGAAACATTCTGAAATAATAAGCTGATAAGCTAAAATGAACTACCAGTACTAACAGTTTTAACTGACATACTACCTTGGTGTTTGTACTGCTAGTGTTAGTTAGTACTGCTACCTTGAAATCCAAGAAAATGAACTAGCAGTACTAACTTGGAGTTAGTACTGGTAGCTTTAAGTTAGTGCTGTTCCAAAAGTGAACTAGCAGTACTAACTTAAGGTTAGTACTGCTAGTTGAAAATACCCCTTAAAAATCATTTTTCTCTCAAATTAATTAAAAACAGATTATCTATCAACAAAATAAGACACTTATAAGCAATTTTAATTAAGAATAAGCACTTAAATAGGCTGATTTGGCCTAGCAGTGTTAACTTATAACAAGCAGTTCTGCTGAAAGTAAGAATAATAAGAAAAAGAGAGATAGACTTACAAAACCCTTGCTCTAAACAGGGTCAAATAATGAATCTACAAGCTCTAGCTTGCATAAAGCAAGCTAGTGAGAGTCCATAAGCCCATCCAGTTCTGGCTTATCATCCAATAATTAAGCTGTGGTGTATTTGAGAGTGATACTTATGATTTTCTCTTAACTACTTAACTTTTTGTTTTTACTTAATGAAAAACACATATGCGTAAGCTGTGGTGACATGTTTTTTAACACAAAACAATACTGGATTAAGAAACTTAACACTGGTATTGTAAATTGACTTAAAAACTTCAAACTTGCATTAATCTTGAAAGTGTTACAAAGCTGAAAGTACAAAGCTGTGAAAGATTTTGAAGTGTAAACTAAGATTAAAAACTAATTAGTTACTAAAAAAAAATAAAAAACTAATGCCTCCGCAAAGCTTACAAAACGCTCTATTATAGCCCGAAGTCTTCATCTTTGTAAAGCTTGTCATCTTTAGAGAGATAAAAACAAGTGAGCCTGTTGTGTGAGGAGAATCTAGAGCAAATCCCAGCCTTTGAATTTCTTTCGAGCTTCTTTGAGACAATCTCAGCATCGAAATGCTTTGGGAATAAAGTGGATTGCTAACATGGCATTTATACAACTGGGGGGGGGGGTAGTAGGTGAGATGAAATGATTTTGGCTAGGAGAGAAATGTTTTGCAGGAAAAAAAGTATGGGATACATTAGCCCAGTTTGTAAACTGGGTTTGTTGGGCGGAAATAAGGCTATTTAGGAGTAGTCAGCTTTGTCCCTCAAGTTGTATAACTTAAAATGTAATCTCTATCCGGTTTGCAACTTTGATCCCTCCTTTCTTATAAACTTGTAATACAACTTTAGACTTGCAGATTTAGCCCCTCAAGTTGTATTTTCTTCATTTTGATGACTTTTGATTTTGCCCTTTCTACTCCGTGCTTGGAATTGTTTGTGTTTGGCTTTCTTTTTGTTCCTTTTCTTGAATATCTGTTTTCCTGCATATACTAAATGGCAAAACATACAAATACAATGTACTTGGTATGGTTTTTAGTCTTTCAGTTCGCATTAATATGGAAAATGTATGTGTAATTAGACACGATCAGTTTATAAGGTGGCCAAAGCTTTGTAAGGACTAGCAACAAAGCTCCTATAGCTTGGTATCTACTTTATCAACATTACTAAGAAGCATGGATACAAGAGGGGCACAATTGACAAGACTTTATTCATTAAAAGAGACAAAAAGGATATCATGCTGGTTCAAGTGTATGTTGATGATATCATTTTTGGTTCTACCAACAAGTCTTGGTGTGATGAGTTTGAAGCCTTGATGAAAAGCAGATTTCAGATGAGTTCCATGGGTGAACTCACATTTTTCTTAGGTCTACAAGTCAAACAGAACAAGGGAGGAATCTTCATCTCTCAGGACAAGTATGTAGCTGAGATACTCAAGAAATTTGATCTTGTGAATGTGAAAGCTGCAATAACACCCATGGAGACAAAGGTGCCTCTGACAAAGGGATGGGAATCTTTTGATTAGATGTACACTTGTACAGATCTATGATAGGTTCCCTCATGTACTTAACTGCCTCTAGACCTGATATTATGTATGCAGTATGTGTTTGTTCACGTTTTCAGGTAACTCCAAAGACTTCTCATCTCAATGCTGTCAAGAGGATCTTCAAGTATCTCAAGGGCAAACCAAACTTGGGCTTATGGTATCCTAGGGAATCACCCTTTGACTTGGAAGCATTCTCTCTGATAGTGACTATGGTGGGTCCAACCTTGACAGGAAATCCACAACAGGTGGTTGTCAATTTCTTGGACAAAGACTTATCTCATGGCAATGTAAGAAACAGACAATAGTGGCTACTTCAACAACTGAAGCTGAATATGTAGCTGCTGCAAATTGCTGTGGGCAAGTATTGTGGGTTCAAAATCAATTGCTGGACTATGGTTTCAATTTCATGAATACCAAAATCCACATTGATAATGAAAGCACAATATGCATTGTGAAGACCCTGATATCACTCCAAGACAAAGCACATCGAGATACGTCACCACTTATAAACTTTTGAGGCGTTGTATGGTCGCAAATGCCGGTCACCTGTCTGTTGGGCTGAGGTGGGAGACACTCAGCTTACTGGACCAAAAATTATTCGTGAGACAACAGAGAAGATTATCCAAAGCAAGCACCGTCTACAAGCTTCACGTGATCGACAAAAGTGTTATGCTGATAAGAGACGTAAGCCATTAGAGTTTCAGGTTGGGGATAAGGTTATGTTGAAAGTATCGCCCTGGAAAGGTGTAATACGTTTCGGCAAACGGGGAAAGCTGAACCCTCGCTATATTGGACCTTTTAAGATTCTCGCCAAGGTGGGAACGGTTGCATATCGACTAGAATTACCAGAGAAACTGAGCCGTGTTCATAGTACCTTTCACGTCTCGAACCTCAAGAAGTGCTTATCCGATGAACCGCTCGCGATTCCGTTGGATGAAATCCACATTGATGAAAAGCTCCATTTCATAGAAGAACCAGTTGAGATCATGGACCGCGAAGTTAAGCGTTTGAAGCAAAGTCGCATTCCAATCGTGAAGGTCCGTTGGAATTCTAAGAGAGGTCCCGAGTATACCTGGGAACGCGAAGACCAAATGCAGAAGAAGTACCCTCATCTGTTCACTAATCCAGTATCCGCATCTCAAGCTATGTCTTAAGCTTTGAGGACAAAGCTCTTTTAACGGGGAAAGGATGTCACACCCCGTAAATTCCCGGTTAGTATTCCGACTCACTCTGGCCATCTACTTTAAATTTTATTCGTTACGTTTAAATCTGGCAGTTTACCGAGGAACTAAACTGCGTAAAAACTAAAAAACATCACCGGACGCGTTCCGGCATCGGTTATAAATTATTTTAGGCATTATATGAGTTATATTAGCTTTCCTGAGTGTTTCGAAATTTTTAATCACTTCCGATATAAATTTTAAGGTTTTATCCTTTAAATTGCGTTTTTGCGTTTTTGACCAAACGGAACCCCGGAAACTCGAAATCTTTTCGGGTAAACTCAAGTCATCGTAATTCTAGTGTCATACTACTAAAAATTTCATTCACCCTATTTCTCTAGCCAAAATGTGGCGCCTAAACATCAACAACAAGTATACTTGGACTCAAAAATTAAAGAAATGACATCTTATTTTGAAAGCCTCACCCATGTGTGCTTGTTAAATGAGAAAATGACATTTTGTTGCCTAGTAAACTTGCATGCATGCCATATCTTACACTTCACATGTTGCTTACCACTTTGACTAACCATTTGACTTGAAATTCAAATATATAACCAAGTATATTGAACCTAGGCTAGAAAAATTGAACCATCTTGGTCCTTGTGAGCCCTATTCGGCCGAACCACATGACACACACATTTTTGGTGTGTGTTGGTCACTTGCTCGTGCACATTAGAACCCTAAAACCCTAGCTTTTGATTATAAATCACATCACATCTTCATCCATATAGGGTTCATTTCATTTTCAAGTCCTCCATCCAAAATCTTTTCTATCCCTTTCCTCTTTGCTTGCTCACAGCACACCTTTAACACACAAACACATCCATAACTTTTGATATCTAGCAAGATCCAAGTAATCTAAGTTCACTTCTAAGGTTATCTAAGGTAGATCCAAGTGTTGGTTGGTTATTTTTCAAAGATTTCAAGAATTATAAAATTAGGGTTTGTAAGATTATTTGGGTTTTGAAGATCTATAATTCTTGGGTATAGATCTAGTGTTTTTGCTACTTGTTCTTCTTGATTTGTAAGTGTTCCTGAAATCTTTGTTTGGTTTCATCCATTATTTATAGATCTATGTTGTTCATAAAAGATCCATGTGTTTGTGTTAATTTTTACAAAAGAAATAAGTTAATATATTGTCATCTCTTATAAAATGGAAGTAAATATTGTTACACTTTTTGTTTAGTTTTCTTAATATGTTTGGTAAGATTGAGAGTTGATGAGAGTTGCAACAATAGAGATTAGGTTGGATTAAGGTTAGTTTTGTGGTGGATTAGTTGTAAATAAAGGTTGAACTAGATTAGGCACTAATATGCGAGTTGGGTTGATTTTTGTGGCACTTTCGATAAAAATAGCTTGCTGTCCCGACTTTGTTTTGGGGTTTTGAATGGGGGGGGACTTCAAAAAATGTTTTCATTAGACGTAAAGTAGTTTTGAACGAGCTTATTTCGAATAGATACATATTTCATACACCTCACTTTAAAAATCGGACATAAACGGCCAACTTATGGCTAATGACAACTCGAAACATTTTTCGGCGAAAAATGGAAATTTAATGACCAGATCAGCAGCTAACGGGCGATTCGGAGCCTTCGGGTCAGAATCGGCTTAAGTATAATAAGCACGAGAAAAGTTGGTCAGTGGAATGAGATTCTTACTATATGTTGGCAACGCTTAGCTAAACGTCAAAAACATGAGACATTTTTTACCACAAATCAGGAAACAATAGATTTTTTAAGAAAAATTCTAAATAATGCTTGCGATTTTGGAAAGAAAAAGGGGTTTGGACTTTCGGACGTACAAGAGGAAGCTAGCCTTGCTGAAGCAATCAGATTGGATTCCTTACAGAAAGAAGAGGAGGCTAAACAAATACACTTGGATTCACTCTTAGCTCAAAGAATTGCAGAAGAAGAAGAGTTAAATGAGCAACAAAAGAAAAGAAAAGCTCAAGTTCAGTTTGAAGCTCAGCATTACACAAATGAAGATTGGGATTTAATTAGAGCAAAGATTGAAGCTAATGCAGAGTTGTCAAAAAGCATGCTAGGAAGTGAATTACAAGGAGAAGATTTTGCAAAGAAAATGGTTGATCTTGTCAATCAAAGGAAGAAATATTTTGCAGAAGAAAGAGCTAGAGCTAAAAGAAATAAGCCCATGACCCAATCACAGCTAAAGACTTATATGATGAATTATTTGAAGAATCAGGGGACATGGAAGTTATCTCAGCTGAAGAATTTGAGTTTTGAAGAAGTCAAGGAAGAATTTGATAAGCTTGTGAAACAGGTTGAATCCTTTGCACCAATAAATTTTGAAGCCACTAAAGCTAGTTTGAAAAGATTTGGTGAAGAGCTTCAGACAAAGACTCCAAAAAGACTGAAAGATGATGAAGCAAAGGATGATGAGCCAACCAAGAAGTCTGGAAAAAGAAGAAAACAGATGGCAAGGAAAGGATTGCATACAAGTGTTGATAAGGATGACTCTGAAGGTTCAGATGAAGATAGTGAACAAGATGATTCTGTCACAGGTACTAAAATTCCAATTAATCATGTTCCTGTAGCTATGAAAACACCTAGTATAGCCACCTATAAAATTCTAATTAATCCTGTTCCTGTACCAAATAGTTAGGGAAGATGGAACTGATATAGTGTACATTAATTTTGGTGCTATGTTGAAGTCTATATCTAGAGATGATCTTACTGAGTTATATAGGATTGTAATGAATAGATATGGGATGGATGGACCAGAGGATGAGCTAGAGAAGGTATTTTGGAAGTATTTAAAGAATATGTTTGAAGAACCTCTTAGTACAGATCCTATATGGAGTGAATTAGGACAGCAAAGGATCATAAGTTGGAGATATTATGAGTCCTGTAGAGTACATTGTTTGAACTTAGAGTCAATGGATTTTTATATGTTAATTGAAAGAACATATCCATTATCTGCTGAGATGTGCAAAGCCATGCTAGATAAGAAACTTCAAGGAGGAAAGCCAGATGAGAATTGCTACAAAATGTTAAAAATGATGGAAAAGCAAGTTGGTATTAGGAAGTAGTGAAGGTTGAAGAGAATGAGTCTAGGATGGAGATGAGAAGGATAACACTTGGTGGAGGTGTTGTGCACTAACACAACAAATGGTTATCAGTCCACCATGTCTAACTGACATAAGGGCTGGCTAGTCCAGGAGCAAACGGCTCTTGGTAAAGACTTCTCAAATCCGTTTTATGGTTGACAACTTGCCAATAAGTTGTATGGTTTTCAACTCACCATATCTATTTAAGTGAAGAGTTGGCTAGCCCACAAGTTTATGGTTTGTGGTAAAGGCTGTGGAAAAACCATAACTAGTCCATAAGATTATGGCTTATGGTAAAGACAAAAGTGAAGAAATCCATATTAGATGGTTGACACTTTACTAAAAAGTGGATGGTATGTCAACTCACCAAGTTTCATGTATAAAGAGTTAACATGGTTATCAATCTACCATGGAATTTACCTTTTCTAGGTGCCAAAGGATTGACTAGCCCTGAGCAAACGGCTACAGGTAAAGGCATATCAAATCCATTTATGGCTGTTTTCGGTTTGCCAAATACCTTATGGTAATCAACTAACCTATGATTAATGTACTGAGAGTTGAAAAATGGCTTTCAGTCAACCTTGGACATGCACATTATCGGTGCTAATAGGACTGACTACTCAGAGTAAATGGCTCAACTGGTAAAGAGGACAACAAAATCCATTTAAAATTTTCAATGATTCACCTCTCACAGGAGTTAACACACCTGGAAGTGATGAGAATAGCCTGAAACTATAGGATTTGATGTACATGTAGTCAAATGTTGCTGATATAAAGGGTTGCTGAAGAGCTTTGAAGAATAGTTGCTGCAAAGATCAAAAGAGATGATTTGAAGTGTTGCAGATCAAGAATAATTCAAAGAATTCTATTTACAACATCCTCAGGAAGCTCAAATAGTTTAAAGTAAAGATCAAGAATATATTGAAGGAACTTGAAGTTCACAAGTGAAGATCAAGTTAGGGGAGGATTGTTGGGAAATAGATTGTAAAAGACTTAATACTGGTAGTATAACAGTTAAGTCTGGTAGTAATAGTTAGTTCTGGCAGTACTAAGTTAATACTGGCAGTACTAAGTTAAGTCTGGCAGTACTAAAGTTAGTACTGGTAGAGTAGCAGTACTAGAGTTAGTACTGGTCATATTTAGTTAAGTCTGTTCTAGTTAAGTCTGTTTATGTAACAGAATAGTAATAGTTATCTTAGAGATATCTTAGGAGATATCTTAGGAAAAGATATGTATTATCTTTTCACACGTTTGTAAAGCCCATTAGGGTTTCCTTGGTGTATAAAAGGAACCCTAAGGCACAATGTTATGTACGTGATTGAAATATCAATAGAAGCATTAGAGCTTAATAGCAAATTAGTATTATTGTTTCTTCTTAATTCTTGTGTTAAGATTCCGCATTAACACTTGATACTCATAGTCAGTGTCTCTCACATAGTTGATTTGGATTTATTCAAGTTAGCTATCGTCTTACAAAGGCTGTATAGATCCTAAACCAAGGACCTACAAGAAGGACCTACATGGTTTGCTCACTCTTGTGCAAAATAAACCATTTTTCGGACATGATAAAGAAGATCCTCATGCTCACATTTAATATTTCAACAAGATCACTTCTACGTTGAAGTTCCCAAACGTTCTGAATACGTCAATTAAGCTTATGATTTTTCCATTTTCCCTCGAGGGGGCCGCCTGGATTTGGATCGAAAAAGAACCCCCTCAATCGATTCTTACTTGGGATGATCTTGTTTCAAAGTTTATCAACCAATTTTTCCCTCCCTCTAAAACAACAAACCTTCAAAATAAAATCACAAATTTCCAACAACGTTTTGATGAATCTTTTAGTGAGACATGGGACCGATTCAAGGATCTCCTTCGTGCATGCCCACATCATGGTTTCTCGGAATTACATCAACTCGATACTTTCTACAATCCTTTGAACTCTAAAAATCAAGATTTGTTGAATTCCGCCGCGGGTTGTAATTTTTTGGACAAAATACCTCGAGATTGCTTAGCCATCATCGAGAGCAAATCCAAAGTTCGTTATACACAAAGCAAAGCGATTGTTTCCAAAGTGAGTATGAGCTCTTCTACCCCCGGTGTTTCACCCGATGTTGCCGAACTTAAAGAGATAGTGAAAGCCTTGCTTCTCGATAAGAAAAACTAATCCCAAGCTCCCGCTACCATAAAAGCGGTCGAGGAAAGTTGTGTAACTTGCGGTGGTGCTCATTCTTACCGTAATTATCCCGCCACCGATGGCAAACATTATTGTGACAATATTCAAGAATACGTTTCACAAGCCACTGCGGTTAACTACAACCAAGGATAATTACCGGGATTCCGTCCCCCATGACTGCACATTCAAATTCAACTATGTGGTTTTCCTCTCGTTCAAAACAATCAAAACAATCTAAATAATCAAAACCGGGGAAATAATTACAACCAAAGTCTAATTTATCAACCCCCGGCTTACCAAGCTCTGGCTCCTCAAACACAAGGTGTGTCAAAGGATGACTTTCAAATCTACATCAAAGCTAATGATGCGGGTTATGAAAATATGCTGAACTCCCAAAACCAAAACATGCAAAACCAAATGACCAATTTAACGGACATGCTTACCAAATTCATGAATGCCAATACCGCCTCTATTTCGGGCTCGGGTTCTCTTCCTAGCAATACTGTTGCTAACCCAAGAGGTTATATGAAAGCCATCACCACCCGAAGTGGAGTTTCTTATGATGGACCTTCAATTCCACCTCCGCCTTCTTCTCTTCATAGGTGTGGAAACACCGAACACCCGAGGTGACTAAGGATACGCGGTGCAACCAAGCACCGCAAAAATCATCCTACTTCTGGAAGTCCAAACACACAAAATGATGATGCCCGTTGTTGGCATCCAAAGATAATCCGACACATACTTATCCTTCAAGGATTAACAAGGAGAAGCTCTGTGAAAAAGATGATCTTTTAGCTTTGAAATTTATGGAAATTTTTCGGAATCTCCACTTCGAGCTAAGCTTCGTGAATGCTCTCCTACACATGCCAAAATTTGCACCAATGTTTAGGAAGCTTCTCAATAACAAAGATAAGATAATTGACTTAATCAAGACGTCGGTGAATGAAAATTGCTCGGCGGTTATTCTCAAAAAGTTTCCACAATAAAATAATTGGAGGGGACCGGTAGATTTCTTATACCATGTGATTTTCCCGAGATGGGTAAATGCTTAGCCTTGGCCGATCTCGGTGCAAGCATCAATGCTAACAGAGTGATCTCTTTCCCGTATGGGAAAAGCTAAATCTCCCAGATTTGACCAAAACCCAAATGATACTTGAACTTGCCGACCGAACAATTTCTACTCCTACCGGCATTGCCGAGGATGTTTTCGTGAAAGTTGGAACATTTTTCTTTTCGGCCAACTTTGTAGTCGTTGATTATATTGCCTATCCTCGGGTTCCTTTGATTCTTGGTAGACCTTTCTTGAGGACGGCACAAGCTTTGATTGATGTTCACGGTGAACAAATGACCCTTCGACATGATGACCAATCCATAACATTCAAAGTTGGTGATACTAAGAAATTCTCCTACAATACTATTGAATCAGTTAACCGAGTCGATGTTATTGATGTAGCTTCTGAGGAGTATGCTCAAGAAGTACTTGGATTTTTGGACATTTCTATAAGTGGCAATCCCACCCCAACTTTAGAACCAATCCTTTCTACTTCTCTCCACTTCGCACTCCTTTGAGGGTGGTGACTTCATTTGGAAGAAATCGAAGCTTGTCTTACTAGCAAATCAATTCCACCAGGAATTGATGATGCCGACTTCGATCTAAAAGAAGACCTCCTCACCCTTGAAAGATTGCTTAATTCTGACCCATCTTTCACCCTCCCTCTAGAAGAACAAAAATTTGAGGAACTTACGACCGTTGAACCTTCTAGTGATGAACTCCCCGAGCTTGAGCTCAAAGACTTGCCACCTCATCTTGAGTACGCGTTTTTGGAGGGTCCGTAAATTACCGTCATATCGCTACATGACGTAAAAGATGAGGACAAGACCGCTCTTCTTAAGGTTCTTAGATCACATAAGCGTGCCATAGCTTGGAAGATGTCGGATATTAAGGGAATAGATCCAAAGTTTTGTACTCATAAGATTTTAATGGAAGGTAATGTTAAACCCACGGTCTACATCAAAGACGGGTTAACCCATAAATTCTCGAGGTATCATGAAAGAAGTTATCAAAGTTCATTGAAGCCGGATTATTTTGTATCTCATTCTCCGATAGCCCGCTGGGGCAGGTTAAGCCCGCTTAACCATTGTGATGCTTTCAAGAAAGGTTGGGTGATCTTATAACTGTAATGAAATGAAGATAATGAAATTGTTACCCACTCGATTTTTTACTGGGAGACAGAGATGGCACGTTGTTTGTTTGCAGTGACTACTGAAAGTTAAATGAATTGTCCACCCCGTAAAGATTCATTTCCCTTTACCGTTTTTTATGGACCCAAATCGCTTGAGAGACTCAGCCCCGGGGAAAGGGGAAGGGGGAAAGGATAGAAAAAGAATAAGTTACATATCTGTCTTTATGATGGTTTCGTCGAGTTATTGTCAAAATACCAATTGACCTAACGGGGGAACAAGAGAAACCAAGAGATGATAACCACCTTCACTTGCCTCTGAATGGAACTTTTGCCTCACACGAACGCCATGCCTTTTGGCTTATGTAATGCGCCGTCATTATATTTCCCGCCGTGCGGGCACGTTCCAAAAAAGTTGCATCGATGGCATTTCCAATCGACATTGATTCGACGTGGAAAAAAAAAAAGAAAAAAAAAAATGTGAGGATGAGGAGGGTCTTTATGGACGATTTTCTCGGTCTATTCGGGGGGGATTCTTTTCTCTTTCATGCCTACTCTTATTCATGCCTCTCCCATTTAGACAAAATGCTAAAATGGTGTGAAGACACCAACTTAGTTCTAAATTGGGAGAAGTGTCATTTCATGGTTAAAGAGGGCATTTTCCTCAGCCATAAGATTTCAAATTCCGAGATTAAGGTCGACAGAGCTAAAGTTGATGTTATAGCTAAACTCCCTCATTCGACTTTCGTCAAAGGTGTTCGTAGTTTTTTAGGTCACACCGGGTTTTATCGTCGATTTATCCAAGATTTTTCTAAAATCGCCCGGCCGATGACCCATCTTCTAGAAAAATAAACCTTGTTTATTTTCTCAAAAGAATGTATTAAAGCGTTTAATATACTTAAAAAGAAGTTAACCGAAGCCCCAATTTTAGTTGCCCCCAATTGGGACCTACCATTTGAAATTATGTATGACGCTAGTGATTATGCGGTAGGTGAAGTCTTGGGGCAACGAAAGACCAAACATTTTTAGCCTATACACTATGCAAGTAAGACCATGACGGATGCTCAAGAACATTACACTACTATGGAAAAAGAGTTATTAGCCGTGGTGTATGCTTTTGAGAAATTCTGGCCTTACTTAGTCTTATCAAACATTTTTAGCCTATACACTATGCAAGTAAGACCATGACAGATGCTAAGCCAAAATTGCTCTGGTGGATTCTCCTACTCCAAGAATTTGATGTCATTATTCATGATAAAAAAAGGAGCGGAGAATCTTGCGGCCGACCACTTGTCTAGATTAGAAAATCCTCATCAAGGTGATCTCGAGAAAAAGGAAATTAATGAAACATTTCCTCTCGAGACCCTCGGAATGATAACTTTTCATGGTGATTCTAGTACCCCATGGTTTGACGACATTACAAATTACCATGCGGGGAATTTTATAGTGAAAGGGATGTCGTCCCAACAAAAGAAAAAATTCTTTAAGGATGTAAAGCATTATTTTTAGGACGACCCCTACTTATTTAGGATTTGTGCGGATCAAGTGATTAGACGATGTGTTCACGGCCAAGAAGCCGTTGATATCCTTACGGCTTGCCATAATGGACCCACCGGGGGACATCATGGTGCGAACTACACCGCTAAGAAAGTCTTTGATTCTAGTTTTTATTGGCCGGCAATTTATCGCGATGCCCATGACATGGTGAAGTCATGTGACTCATGTCAATGTCAAGGCAAAATCTGGCAAAAAGACGAAATGCCTCAAAATGCAATTCAAGTATTTGAGATCTTTGACGTGTGGGGCATTGACTTTATGGGACCGTTCCCATCTTCTCGAGGGAACAAGTACATTCTCGTAGCCGTTGACTAATTGTCTAAATGGGTTGAGGCGAAAGCGCTCCCCACTAATGATGCCTGAGTTGTCGTTAAAATTTTAAAATCTCTCTTTGCCCGATTTGAAACTCCTCGTGCTATAATTAGTGATCGCGGTACTCACTTTTGCAATGACCAATTCGTGAAAGTTATGCTTAAGTATGGAGTTACCCATCGTCTTTCTACCACGTATCATCCACAAACGAGTGGACAAATGGAGGTTTCAAATCGTAGTTTGAAACGTATCTTATAAAGGACCGTAGGCGAAAATCGAGCTTCATGGTCCGACAAGTTAGATGATGCTTTATGAGCCTTCCGTATCGCATTTAAAACACCCATCGGATGCACTCCTTATAAGCTTGTGTAAGGAAAGGCTTGTCATCTTCCTATCGAACTTGAACACAAGGCCTATTGGGCCTTAAAGCATTGTAATTTTGACCTTAAGACCGCGGGTGATCACC
>BQNB010081979.1:0-26289 GCA_026074375.1 Tanacetum coccineum | reverse complement strand
ATTATACCATCTATGTATAAACACAAGAATACATATATACTATCGATCGCACATACATCTATTAATTTTAAATCCACATTCTTACATGATATGGTCAAAAAAATTGATGTCATTGTTTTAAAGCTTTCCTTAAGCTATATAATGACTTAACAAGCCTACAAACTTTGCTCTCTAGTCCAAGAGCCATGAAACCCTCAGGTTGGTTCATATATAGTACATTTTCTAAATCCCCATTTAGAAATGTCATTTTCATATTCATTTGATGAACTTTCCAATTTCTTAATGCGGTAATAGCAAGTATCATCTTAATTGGGGTTATTCGTGTAGAATAAGTATCAAAGTAATAAAGACCTTCTTGTTGTCTAAATCCTTAGATTGCCAATCTTGCTTTGTACTTGTCAATGGTGCCATCGGCTTTCATCTTTTTCTTGAAGATCTATTTATAGCCTAGTGGTTTACAACCCGAAAGTAAATCCATGAGCTTCCAAGTATGATTTTGTAAAATAGAATCTATTTCACTTTTAATGGCTTTTTTTCATTGAGTCATTCCGAGGAAGTTATCGCTTCTCGATAAGAAGTAGGTTCATTTTCTATCATAAAAGAAACCAAATCGGTCCAAACGATTTCTCAGTTCTTGCCCTTTTGCTTCTTCTAGGTTCAACCTAATAGGTCTTGAACTTAGGATCAATAAGCAATAGAGTGTGTGTTTAGGTGTAGTGTGTATGCTTATAGAATTTAGAGAGAGAAAGAGAAAGATAGAGAGTAGAGAGAGAAAGAGGGAGGAGGAGGATTAGAGAAAATGATTAGAATGAGATTAGAAGACACACCTCACTAACGAGGAGGTGGTGGGGGTATTTATACCCATTTTACAAGTATGAGCAAGGTGCTATTATCTTTTAGACTTTGGCTATTTAGCCAGGTTTCATGACTTATTTTAGTCACAAACCTTTCATCTAACCTATTACACAATATTATTTTTCTAATTATTACAAGACTCGATCTCAATAAAATCGTAACTTTTTATCATTCCTAACAATTTTCCCCTAAGGGACGATCATTGAGATCTCTCTTTGATTGCATTAATGATCATTGAGATCTCTCTTTGATTGCATTAATGATCATCATTTTCTTATTCGTAACAATTTCCCTCTAAAGGATGATCATTGAGATCTCTCTTGTGACCTTGATCTTTAATCTTTAATGCTTGTTTGTCTTGAGTCTTGATGTGTAATAGTGATCTTGTTCCAATCATGCTCTAGAGATCTTGATCTTGATCTTTCCATTTTCCTTTTTGACATTGCCTTTGAGATCTTTTCATATCATCATTCTTTATCGTGCATCCATCTTGATTTGTCTTTTAAATCTCCTGACCAACATACTCATACTTTCTTGATAGCTTACAATCTTCCTCATGTAGAACTTTAAACTTGATCAACAACTTGATGATTTGAGGAAGTTCTTTGATTTATCAGAGTTGCGAAAGTGTATCTTTGAACTTTGAGTATGAGATATGAAGGAATAAATATGACGGTGTTCATGCTTCTGAAAGGTAGAGATGTTGTTGATGTTGTTGTTCATAAATGTATCTCCCCAATTGACTTCCCCCTAGTTCGTACCGCATAACTGCAAGCAATTCAACTGCTTCCCCCAAACATACAATGAGTCGTAACACATACTTCACACAGACAACTCATAGAAGAATAAAACTATAACCTCCAAGTCAATTAAGTCCCGGATGTTGTATACACCAAAGTCAATTAAGTCCCAGATGTACACATTTCTTCCCCCTAATTGTTGCACTCTATCGAAATATTCAGCTAGAACACTTCTCTTCCCCCTGATTATATTTGATGACCATCAAACATAATCATAATCTTGTTACGCCTGAATATTTGATAGTGAAGTCATGTGTGAAGTGCGGTCTAAGCATGAGAGTCAACCACTATCTTTAATTCCAACAATCCCCCCTCATCAATATTGTGACATCATAAGTAACCTTGGTAATCTAACACTTCACTTGAATAAATCAAGGAAATATTGTTTGTGTTTTTTGAAAACAAATTCCAAAAGAACACGATAACTACTAGATCACTTAGATTACTAGTTAACACTAATTGAATCATTAAACAATCATTTTCAAATTAGTGACCTACGTTCAGCGTTGGCTTGATGTTAGCACTGGTAGGATTTCCATTCAATCATTGTGAAATACTTAATTTAAGTATCACTCTTGAATGTTCCGGCAATGTCACTAAGACATGCACTGTCACATAGACATATAAGCGACTCTTGTACTTTTTGTATCTTTGATGTTTAATACAAATGTACTTTTGTGTCCTATGTGAGATTTATGATTTGATCTCATTTGGCTCTAGACTCAATAAGTGCGTTTTGGTTTTTGTGATCGGAGGCTGGAGCAGACTGCCACCTTTTCAATATCAACAATCTCGGAGTGAGATGTCAATAGATTATGCATTTAATCTCCGTGACAATGAAACAAGATTCTTTTGAGAGAATCTTGAGTGGCTGGGAAGGGTTGTGCATTGCATCACTGGGTCCATGATGTCTTTCTTCAATACCAAATATCATCTTTGTGATATTCGATAGATTATGTATTGACCCGGTTTCTGCCTAATGTTTGTGGAGGGCTTCTTTCTTTTCACCCTTTATCCATAATCATTTCTTTTTCATTCTTCAACCCCTTCAATGTCCCACAAAGACGTCTTACTATCATCATATGAATTGTCCGATGATAAAAGCTCATGCCTTATTTGACATTATGCCCCATTCACATTTAACTCCATCAGAACGAAGGACTTATATTCTATCTATGGAATGTCCTTGGGTAGATTCCTCCGGTTCTGATTGGCTCATGGGATAATACCTAACCTTACCACCTTATTCTTCTTTGATCATTGAGAGGTAGTTGATTGATGGCTATTTCAGACGAAACCATAAAACCAATTGAAATCAATCAAAGTTTTGATATAAATCAAAACATTTAATACTTTGAAAGTTTCATTTTTGAGAAATCTTACTCCCCCTACAACAGAGCATTGAGATTCTAAATTTTTTATTCAGAATTATTTTGTCACATGGAGGAAAGAGTTGATGCCACTTGAGTCTTTTAGAGTCCCCCCCAACTTTGTTATTCCACACACTTAAGCATTTATCTTTCTTGATCACATTTTAATCCAATTTTCTCCCCCTCAAAAATAGCATACCATATGATATTTTTGACATCAATGGATTAAAATAGCTATATGAGATTTTGAAAACACATGGGAGAAAACAGATATAGCATGATTATGATTTGGAACCTTTCTGAATGTTCTAAACAAATTTTAAAAACTAGATGTGTCAAACTATGTCGATATCTAAAACGAATGGTCAGTAGATTGCTCACTCCTCATCCTGTTAAATTCAGGAAACGGTCGTAACCGGACACAATCTTCACCATTTGTACGCTTATCGATATAAACACACTTGACAACAACTATTTTTTTATATCGATAATTTTTCATTTGTTTAAAACATTTTCTTTATACTCACCTCAATAATAAAACACTTCATTATGTTTTGCCACCCCGCAATTATATTGTGAGGATGGAGTATAAGATGCCTTGGTATATCACGTGAAGAACCACTTTTGAATCCACGAAATTTTGGATACATATAACTTTTTGACTTTTATGAGATGTATTCAACCAACAATAAAGGGGGAAAAGAAGAGGAAGGAAAGAAGAGGGTGAGGAGGGCAGGGTTGAGAGGGGGGGGAAGGGGAAGAGAAGAGCAAGGGGGGGAGGTAGGGTTAAAAGTTTGGTAGGTCAGGGTAGAAGGATGTCATTTTGATTTTTAAAACACTCCCCCTCAAAAAATTGAATCCATTTACAAAAATGAATCGAAATTTTGAACAGTATCAAGAGAAGGAGAGTGTTTGAAACAACAATTTTGAAAGATTTTGAAAAAACTTTTTGATAAAATTCATGAATAAATATGTTCACCCAATATCAAAAACCTTTACTTGACTAAATTCAAGTTCGAGAAGTGAAAGCTTCCTCGGTTGTTAGGATAAATGTACAAAAATGTACACTTTCCTTTATTTGAAGAACGAGTCCTAAGCTGACATATACTTAGAAGTCGTATGTCCCGAGCACACTTTGAAAATATGTTGATAAAACTAATGCTCGGACAAATGAAGATTACTCTTTTTTTGAAGATAAAGAGCACTGAAACTACACTTTTCTTTATTTGAAAATCCGAGTTGTTATCTAAAATTTATAACACTCCATTGAACTTGAGCTACAAAACTTGAATATTTGTTTTGAATACTCAAGACCGAAAAGATTCTCTTTCGTGTTAAAGGATAAAAGCATTGAAACTGTACATTTCCTTTACTTAAAGCACAGGAAGCAATGTCATTTGAATACAAACCAATAAACTTGAGCTACAAAACTTTGAATGTTTGTTGAATAGCTCAAGACCGAAATAGATTCTCTTTTACGTTAGGTTAAGGATAAATGCACTGAAACGTAGTAATTTTTCCTTTTATTTAAAGCACGGGTTTTGCAATCTGACATTTGAATACAACCAATGGACATGACTACAAAACTTATGAAATGTTTTTATTTGATTTACTCAAGACCTGAAAAGAATTCTCTTTATGCGTTTGTTAATGATAAATGCACTGAAAACTACATTTTCCTTTTATTTAAAGCACAACTTGGGTGCAATCTGACATTGAGTACAAGCATTTACATTAATTTAGACAAGAAACCTTTGAACCCAATTAACAACGGTGCTAACGGGTTTGCCAAATTGTGAAAAACCATTTTAAAGTTTTGGGTCAATACGGATGTAAAAATGTTGAGTTCCACGAGAGATTGAAACCCGTGTTTTTATTTGAAAAAAACTCTCGTGGAATCATGGAGATTTGAAAATCCTTTTTGATTTTCCCAATGATTATTGAAACCGTCGGTTTTCATGTGGCGTGTAAAATCTTGTTGGTGAAGAAAATTACCAATTTATTATACCATTTGAGGTTTCATTTCTGAAAATTCATTTTGAAGCGTTTGAAAAACTTCCATTGTTTTTTTTTTCAAAGCCAAGTCATCTTGGTATTTGCCAATGAAAGCATTTCTAATTGAATATTT
This sequence comes from Tanacetum coccineum, assembly GCA_026074375.1. Classification (NCBI taxonomy): domain Eukaryota; kingdom Viridiplantae; phylum Streptophyta; class Magnoliopsida; order Asterales; family Asteraceae; genus Tanacetum; species Tanacetum coccineum. Next base: position 21,136 of record BQNB010081979.1, on the reverse strand, counting down.
GAAAGTTTTCAAATGACTTTTGCTTTGTCTCACACACTTGTTTTATCGTGTAAAACGAGAGTGCAAGTAACAAAAACTTAGATTTCTTTCCTTTTAAAGTACTCTTGTCTTAAAACTCTTTTTTCAAAAGTAGATGCTTCAAAAAGTATGAGATTCCTTAAGTTAAGTCTCCACACTTGTTTTAAACCGGTGTAAAACAAGAGAGAGATGGTTCTAAATATAGATTCTTTGCATTTGGCAGCCGCTGTCTTAAAACCCTTTTTAGCGGAAAAAATGGTTCAAAACTTTGAGATGTCTTAGATACTTCCTATCTATTTTGTAAAGAATATGTTATAAACTGAAGAAACCCTTCTTGAAAAATGGTTTTGATGAATCACAGCCGTGTGAACCTTTCCGAAACACTTTCCTTTGGTTTTGAAGATTTTGAAACATAGAATGTTCTCATTTTTTTGATTAAGTAAAATCAACTTTACGTTTAAAGCAATATACGAATTTCTCAACTCATGATAATTTTTTTACACAACGAATATATTGTGATAGCCAATTTGATTCAAAAAACGCAATTTGTTTTCAAAAATGATCTCTTTCGTTTGTTTAAGTAACGGTGGTATCCCAAAATAAAAGAATTATCTAAACTTTGTTATCCACACCTCTCCTTTCTAATTTCACGTTGATTTCTAAATGATAAATCTTCAAAAATCATATTTTCCGGCTTTAGAATCGTCAACCTTACAGCCAATTGTCCGTTCAAGAACAACTTTCATATTTTCAAGTTTTTCAAAATATGGCCGCAAATTTATCTGTTTTGTTCGACAATTCCATGCTGTGACATCATCAAAAATCTTTTGTTTGTTGAGTTAAACCTTTCAAGCTCGACAAACTTTGTTTGAAACTCACATTTTGCATTATCACAAATATTCTCCCCCGATTCCTTTTTAAGTTCAGAAATATGACAATCAACATTTGATCTTGAAAAGGAATCAAATTGATTACTTTTAAAAATTCAAATCTTTCCCAACATGTTATAGAACTTTGGTTTCAGAAAATTCAAACATTGAGCCTTTAGATTTCTGTCTCGTTTGGTGTTTCCATTTGAAGTTTTTGTTGAACCCGGACTTTTTGATTGAATCAAACAAGCTTTGGTAAGTCAACTTCAAGTGTTCATTCTCCTTAATTAATGACGCACTGATGTTCCAACTTAATATTTTTAGTTTCAATCTCATCAAAATTGACCTGTGGTATAATCATAACATAACACAGGGTCGATAACTTGGACTTTTGCTATGTTTCTAGAGAGAGAACACATGATAGTTTTTCTAGAGAGAGAAACAAATGAATGTTTAAATGGAAAATGAATAAATGACTAGATTCTCTTCCAAAGTTGGAAGAGATATATATATAAGTTTCTTACAATAAATCGGGTATTAGTACCACGTTTATTACCAATAGTCATACGGTAAACTAATTAAACTACGAGCTATTAATAAACAGTTAAATACAGCTGTGCCCGAGTCTTTTTCTAACAACTAACAATCTCCCCCTGAGGGAGGTCACTCCCTAAAAATACTAAACTTAAACACTTCAAGTCTTTGCTCGGAGAGAAAAAGAATTCTCTTTAATGTCTTGTACGTAAGTTGAGCAGAGAACTTTTTGATTTCTCATTGACTTGTCTTTGACTTGATCTTTGAGCTTTCTTGCGATCATCGCCAAACATAATCTTACATCATCATGTAAGTAATTCTCCATTTTGTACACTTGTGAAGAAATTATTGATATCAAGTTTGCGAAGCTTTGACACCTTTATGAGGAATCTTTCTTAGCTTCATAACAAGTTAAGGACGTGTCTTAGCATTTGGAGTGATTGACATGAAATTTCTGTTACTGGAAACCCATTCCCATCCCATCTTTAAATGATTCTGTAAATGAAAAACAGTTAGCAATAAAGAGAAAATTATTTGAAAACTTCAGTCTTAGTGTTAGATATGAAAATAATTTGTAACACTTTGAGAGTTTTGATTGTTTGTCAAATGTTCAATAACCGTCAATTCATTCCCTGGAACAAGTTTGATTCACGTAGAATCGCACCATCGTTGCTTTCCAGTTGACACAAGTTTGATTCTTGTAGAATCGCACAAGTCACCTACCAAGAGCTTGTTTGATGTAGGCTCTAGCAGGATTTCCATCAACAATTTGAAAATCTTCGAGTTTCACTCGTATGTTCTGGCAATATCACAAGGAAATGCTAGGACTCTTAGATAGTCTTGTTTCACACAGTGGTGAAGAGACAAGATAAATGGATATTGGGTTCCTAACGATATTAATTGACGATCTCTTAGCACTAGACTCATAGTGCGTTTTGGTTCTAGTAATCGAGGCGGAGCTTCTGACTTCACGGGAACAGCCACCTTTTCATAAACAACTAACGTCGGAGTGAGAAAGTCAATAGATAACGTGTTTAGTCTCCGTGAGAAATGAAACATAAATCTTTTGAGAGATTCTGAGTGGCTAGGGAGGGTTGTGCATTGCATCACTGGGTCCATGATGTCAATCTTCAATGTCAGCAATCATCTTAGTGATTCTGGCAGCATATGTATTGACTCGTTTCTGCTCTAAGATTATGGAGGGCTTCTTCCTTTGCACACCCTTTAGTCCTTACAATTCATTTTAATTCTTTCAACTCCCTTCAAATGCTACCGAGACTTCATGACTAGAACCTTGTTGGGTTTATTCCAGTACTAGCTCCATCTCAGTCGGCACTTTTCCTTATTCCTCACTTTTACTGCATTTATATGTCAGACGCTAAGGACTTCTACACTAACTAGTGGATGTCCCTGGGTAGATCCCTTCGATTGGCTTGGATCATTGGAATTGTACCTAACTTACCAACCTTATAACCCATAAAGTAAAATTCCATGTCGGCTCTTTTTGGTAGCGAGTTCTCCTTTCCATAAAACCAATTGAAAATTCAATTAAAGTACTTTTGATATAAATAACAAAGCGTTTTAGTACCCTCGATCGTAAATTTTTTTTCCTTCAGAAACGCTCCCCCTCATAACTGGTGCTTCGGTATTCTAAAATTGTTTAAGGCACGTTTGGGGGCGGAGTAAATACATGATCCTAATAATCACGATTATTATTATAACACATATTTTTAATCACATTTTCTTCTCATTCTCCCCTTATCAAAATCTTTTAAACCCTTTGACATTTTGGATATCATTGATTAAATATGTTATAAAACTTGGGAGAAAAGTGTGGCCATAATTCCTAAGTCGTGTAAGAAACATATAACTGCTCCCCCTCAATCGTTGAGGGATCTAAATTATTCCTACACTTAATCATCAAAAGATTCACTACTTACTAATGTACAAGATATATTATTCACATGAGAAAATATTGACCTTTTTATTGTAACGACGATGTCGTCCTACTTTTTCTGTTGATCAGTCCTTAGTCAATATCTCTTATTCTTCCTCCATACAAAGCTTCCATGCCCTTCGATAGATCCTCCTGATCTGTAGTCTTTTCTCAATCATTGAGATGAATCTTTGCTCTCCTCTTTGTCATCTCTGTACCATTTCCTAGTCTCCATGCCCTTATTGTACTCGAACAGATGAAAGTCTTTAACCATGTGATCCAGCTTTTCCATGTCCTTTTCAACGTCCCAAAAACACCAAAAATTAAAACCAGACCAGTAGAGAAAGAGCACTCAAATTACGAAAAAACCAATGCACTAAACTTTGTGGTATCTCATTCAGCCTCATCAACTTTCTCTGATCATTTCTGTCTCTGTAGATAACGGCTCTTGGCTTAGGGACAATCGTATAATCTTCTTTGAAGGAATAGTCAGTTGCATCCCAATTAGGACGTTCGAGGTTGAGCTTTGTTTGATAGCTCTCAATTCCGAGCTGCAAGTCTCCTACACGATTCCTGATGACCAGGTTTCTGATCCACATGTTGACTGCTGTGTGTAGGTGGATCTTGTCCGATTTAGACAGATGGTTGAGTTTGTCTTGAATATTGAGTAGATACAGATCTTCAAAATCATTTGGATGAAGGTTTTTAAAATCCTTTTATGAGATCTTGTACTCTTTGTAGTCAGCTCGCGAAGAAATAAATCTCTCCCAAGTATTTGTTAATTCATATTTTTCTTCAAAGTCTTGACACGGAACACACTGAGAATATTCGCCATCTGGATACGACTGCATTCACGATCTGGAGGGCTCACTATGTTTGTTATGTACAATTTCTTTCTACTGAACCACCAGTGGTGATTACCAATAAGCTGCACTGGATGTCAAATCGCGTTCAGCTATCACCACAAAGACGGAACTAATTCTTCTAGTCCAAAGTCTAGGTAACGAGCGGCTTTGAGCTTGGATATGGATAAGGCAGTTTTTCGTTCTTTGTCCCTGTCAGAGGTATTCCACGCCGAATTTGATGACCCTCAGGATTAATTAAATAAACCTTACGTCCAAAGCATCTTATGGCATTCACCATCTAAAATTTAAAGAAAGACGTTGTCTTGTGAAATGCTTTAACAATGTTGAAAGCTGGACCTTCCAAATGAGCATTTGCAAGCTTCTTCTTTCCTGTTCGTTAAACCAACTGCAGAACCATTGGAATGAAGGAACCCTATATTCATAACGTCTTCCTTTGAAGCTTGTTCTTCGCAGAGGAACTTATACGTTGTGGCGTACATTTGCCCAGTTGTTCTCTGGTCCTGGAAATACTCGGGGAATGGTCCATTCTGGTTCAGGCGTAGCTGGTCTTTCATCTTCTGGAATCGGTTTAAACCATGTAGCAGCCGTTACCTTGGGAATATGAGCGTTATCAGTGTCCTTCAATCTGAGACAAGCCTCTTCATCTTGTTTTAGAAACGTCATAGAGGAATGTTCTGAAGTGTCCAAATCGTTCATATTGGGCATCGAAGAAGTGAAATAATCAACATCTCTTGTGTCCAGTGAGTTTGCCAGCCAGTTGAGTAAGAGTTGGATGTTGTTTGGACGCAGATGCATCAGAATCCTGTGGTTTCTTCGAACTTTACTCATCATCTTTAAGATGAGGTTGAGCTGACCCAGAAGCACCTGAATCGTGTCTTCTGCTTTTTGTGCCTTAACCCTGGTTTGATCCAGCTGAAGGGCCTTCATCATCATCATCATCATCATCTTCATCATCATCACTCTCATATGCTTTTCTTTTGTTCTTTAACCCTGTCCTTTAACCTCCTTATCCATGGCATATTCATACCCTGCATTAACGCTTCCTTAAGAGCATGGTATAGATGAAGTTTGGCAGGATTTCTGTTTGCAGACTGTACTTAAGCATGTGTTTTTGAAAGAGAGCATTCTTTAGGATCAAATTCTTCAAGTGTAACTTTATCAGTTGACCGTGATGGTAATAGTAACGTTATGACTCTGTTCTTCTCACCTTGTTCCTTTTTTTATTCTGATAATCTCTTTCGGACTCTTTTTAGATTCTTGATTCTTGATAGACTCTGGGCAGGCAGCACAGAGTATTTCTTAATTAAATCTGCAGTGTGTCGTTCAAGAATCCTAAGGAGAGCATCATCAAGTTTTGTTCCTAGATACTTATCAACAACTGTAGGAACTTGGGATTTAATAGAAGCCAAAACAGCAGCAGAGTGATCAGTCTTCTTTACTTCAGACATATCTTGCTCCAATTTTGCCACTCTTAGCTGAAGGGCGATGAATGGAGTGATCTAGGGAGAGTTGTGTGACGGTTTGATGACATGGATCAGTATGGTGGAATCAGATCATTTACAACTTTATGATTCTCCTGATCATCTTCGTTGGTTTTGTCATAAAAGAAATTGATCCCCAAAGTTATCATGCCTTCTAGATTTTTTTCATGGACGACATATAACCAAATGACTTTCTGGAATATCTTTCGATGACGACGTTCGTCAGTTATGAGTTTCAGGTTTTCATGAACCTATAGGTAGCGGCTGTAGCGAGGAAATTCTTCAATTCAAACATTTAAGGCCATGAGCTCAGGTTTGGTCCCAGTAAAGAGAACACAAATAAAATCATGTACTTTTCAAGAGTCTGATCCAGTCTGATCCTTCTTGAGCATGGGCTCAGGGTCTGGTCCAGCCAAAGCCTCATGTGCTTTTCCAGGGTCTGATCCAGCCTGGTCTTCTGCACGAACAGATATCCCTACTCCTGATGTCACTGTGGACGAAGCTACTTCACCTTGTTCTTTGTCACCTTTAGGAGCAGCGGCTTCTGTTCCACTTTCTGTTCGTTCTGAATCAGTTGTTGATGAAGATTCATGGACCACTTTCTTTGATGTATCATCTTCAGGTTGAGAAGAGGGTCCAGTTGTCGAATCATGAGGTGCTTGATCACGCCTTTAAAGGATAAACTGATCCGTAGTACTTTTCTTCTTTGACAAGATCCGGATCAGGAATGAGCTACTTGTTCTTCGGTTCCAATAGCCTTAACCCTTATCCCACTACTTCAGTAGTTGGGAGTTGTTCAGATCTGGATCCTCCGATCACTACTCCTCCAACAGGTGCCTGACCTTGTGGCAGAAAGGAAGGATCCAAGCTAAGCTTAATTGCTCGTTCTATTCACATCACACCTACAACAACCTTCTCCCTTTCTTATGCGCCATCCAAACTCATCTTCTTATGGCCAGTTATCGAGAGCAGATCATCACCTTCTCCTTTTTTTTGGGAGGAACAGGTTTATTTGTTGAGCTTTCATCATCTTCATCAACAAAGTTGGAAAAAAGCCTTGTTCCTTTTATAACTTTCTTTCCTGTGGAGCTTACGCTTAGAAGGCTTTTTTTGTCATAGACTTAGGTTTGTTTGGATGAAGTTAGGCTTGGTTGTGTTGAAAGTAGAAGTAGTTGGGGCTTCTTGGTGGTGCACGCTTGTTGCAGGTTCAGGTTGCTTTGCATGACTATCCCTGTGGTGGTTTTTCTTTCGTATTCTTAGCATACCATTCCAGATACTTTGGATATAATGAAGATTGGTGAATGGCTTGAAGCAATTCAATTGGTATTGGGAATCGCCATTCCCAAACACTTCATATGTTTCACCTTTCCGAGATAAACTTGAGATTACCTAGCAGAAAGTCATGCTCCTGAAGATGACAAAGTAGACGTCATGTCTTTTATGTACTCACTGGAGTCCCCCAAAATAGTAGATTATTCGATCTTAGTAAACCCGCCCGTAAGAATGAGGAGAGGAACTGCTTTCATCTTCTTATGTCTTTCAGACTGGCTTTTATGACTGCCTTGTGTGAGAAGATGTCTAATCCCTTGAGTAAAACTCTTCCCATAACAGTTCTGATGATCAACATTAGTTTGAGTGACAAATGCCCCCACAACATTTGTAGCACTGGGTGGCTTGGTTTGTCAACCACCGAGATGTATTTCCGGTTTAAGCCAACTGGTTAACTCCATGTTAGAATTGCTCTCCATGCTGATATACATAATTCACACGTATATTGGAGACAAATTCTACAGGTTTAAGGGTACACTCCATTGATTTACAAAATCAATCAACGTGTCACCAGTCGGAGTACTCAAATGGGTGAGTTTGGGTCGATAGGTGTTATAATCTAAAGGCCTTTTTAAGGAAGATCAACAACTTAGATTGAACATTGTTCATCAACAAGACAGCAAAAAACCCCATCTTTTCTCGTCATACTTCATAGAGTTCCAGAACTGCTGAATGTAATGAAAGAAATAGCCATAGCCAGAGAAATCTCTGAAAAAGTTGGTGTTACGCAAGATGTCCACAGATATCTAAAAGATGGGGTTCTTCTGTAATACTTTGAGCATCGAAAAGAAGATTGCTTTTCCTGATTTGTAACCATTGAGAGCGAGGTACAATCTGCTCATCTGTTCTTGCTGGTGCTTGAGCGGGAACATTTTGCTCTGCCATCGTATTCTGCATAAGAGTAATTAACAAAGGAAACAAGCATGGCAGAGAAACGATGTAGAAGAGAAGGTTGACATGACATGACACGCTCAATAACAGCAACAGTTTAGACCACAGGTTGCAAATTTTCAAGCAGATACAATGACATGTTATCTAAGCCATTAATTGTGATAGATAATTAATAGGGTCATAGGAATAGGCCTTAAATAAATTAACGGGCTTAATGGGCTAAATTTCTGAAAATAAGCCCAAACCGCCGCCAAGCAGTTTGTCAACCCGCCGTGAGGTGGATTGAGCAAACCGCCGCGAAGAAGAGCACCAAACCGCCACGAATATTTTAATATATTAATCAAACCGCCACGGAATAAAAATTTTGCAAAGGGCGGGATGGAATATTTTGATAATAAAGAAATATTTCGACGAAACCGCCGCGTGGCAGCGGTTTGGTTGAATTTAATATTTTAATATTAAAATTATCAACCCGCCGTGTGATTTCTATTTGCGGCGGGTTGATTCATGGCGGGTTGATTCACAGCGGGTTGCCTTAATATTTATATTATTTTATTCATACAGGTAAACCGCTGCCTCGCAGCGGTTTGGTCGAATATTTCTTTATTATTAAAATATTCATCCCGCCCTTTTCAAATTTTTACTTCCGGCGGCGGTTTGATTAATATATTAAAATATTCGTGGCGGTTTGGTGCTCTTCTTCGCGGCGGTTTGCTCAATCCACCTCACGGCGGGTTGACAAACTGCTTGGCGGCGGTTTGGGCTTATTTTCAGAAAATTTAGCCCATTAAGCCCGTTAATCATTTAAGGCCCATTCCTATGACCCAATTACTTATCTATCACCCATACGGGCTTAGATAACATGTAATTGTATCTGTTGAACAATTCTGCAACCTGTGTCCTAAACTGTTGCTGTTATTCGAGGCATGTCATGTCAATGTCAACCTTCCTCTCTAACATCGTTTCTCTGCCATGCTTGTTTCCTTTGTTAATTACTCTTATGCAGAATACGATGGCAGAGCAAAATGTTCCCGCTCAAGCACCAACAAGAACAGATGAGCAGATTGTACCTCGCTCTCAATGGTTACAAATCGGGAAAAGCAATCTTCTTTTCGATGCTCAAAAGATACAGAAGAACCCCATCTTTCAGATATCTGTGGACATCTTGCGTAACACCAACTTCTTCAGAGCGTTCTCTGCCTCTGCTAGTGTTCCTGCCATCTACATTCAGCAGTTCTGGAACTCTATGAAGTATGACGAGAAGACTGGGATTTATTGCTGTCAAATTGATGAACAATGGTTCAATCTAAGTGTTGATCTTCTTAGAAAGGCCTTAGATATAACTCCTGTCGACCCAGCTCACCCATTTGAGTTACCTCCGACTGGTGACACGGTGATTGATTTTGTAAATCAGCTGGGGTACCCTGAACCTGTAGAATTTGTCTCCAATATACGTGTGAATTATGTATATCAGCCATGGAGAGCAATTCTAACACTGATTAACCAGTGCTTAACCGGAAAGACATCTGGTGGTGACAAACCAAGACACCCAGTGCTACAAATGTTGTGGGGCATTGTCACTCAAACTAATGTTGATCATGCAGAACTGTTATGGGAAGAGTTTACTCAAGGGATTCAGACATTCTTCTCACACAAGGCAAGTCATAAAGCAGTCCAGGAAAGACCCTAAAGAAGAAAGCATTCCTCTCTTATTCCTTACGGGCGGTTTACTAAGATGATAATCTACTATTTGGGGAGCACCAGTGATGTACATAAAAGACCTGAGTCTCCTTGTCATCTTCTAGGAGATGACTTTCTGCTAGGTAATCTCAAGTTTATCTCGAAAGGTGAAACAGATGAAGTGTTTGGAATGGCGATTCCCAAACAATTGATTACTCAAGCCATTCAACAATCTTCATACTATCCAAAGTATCTGGAAATGGTTGCTAAGAATACGAAGAAAACACCACAGGATAGTGCAAGCAAGCAACCTGAACCTGCAACAAAGCGTGCTCCACCCAAGAAGCCCACAACTACTACTCCTGTCAAACCAACCAAGCCACCTTCATCAAACAACCTAAAGGTCTCCTACAAAAAAGCCTTCTAAGCGTAAGCCTCCACAAAATTATAAAAGAAGCTTTCTTTCCAACTTGTTGATGAAGATGATGAAGCTCAACAAGAACCTGTTCCTCAAGGAGAAGGTGATGATCCTGCTCTCGAACTGGCCAAGAAGATGAGTTTGGATGCGCATCAAGAAAAGGGAGAAGGTGAAGGTGCTGATGCTGACATAGAACGAGCAATTAAGCTTAGCTTGGATCCTTCCTTTCTGCCACAAGGTCAGGCACCTGTTGGAGGAGTAGCGATCAGGGATCCAGTATCTGAAACAACTCCCAAACTACCTGAAGTAGTGGGCAAGGGTAAGGCTATTGTAACCGAAGAACAAGTAGCTCATTCCCTGATCGATCTGTCAAAGAAGAAAAGTACTACGGATCAGTTTATCCTTGTTAGGCGTGATCAAGCACCTCATGATTCGACAACTGGACCCTCTTCTCAACCTGAAGATGATACATCAGAGAAAGTGGTCCATGAATCTTCATCAACAACTGATTCAGAGAACAGAAAGTGGAACAGAAGCCGCTGCTCCTAAAGGTGACAAAGAACAAGGTGAAGTAGCTTCGTCCACAGTGACATCAGGAGTAGGGATATCTGTTCGTACAGAAGACCAGGCTGGATCAGACCAGAAAAGCACATGAGGCTCTGGCTGGACCAGACCTTGAGCCCATGCAAGAAGACCAGACTGGATCAGACTCTGGAAAAGTACATGTGTTTCTTGCTGGACCAAACCCTGAGCACATGGATGAAGAATTCCTCGCTACAGCCTACCTAAAGGTTCATGAAAACCTGAAACTCATAACTGATGAACGTGTCATCGAAGATAATCCAAAAAGTCATTCTGGTTCTATGTCCGTCCATGAAAATCTAGAAGCACTGATAGCCCTTTGGGGATCAATTTCTTTATGACAAACCAACCGAAGATGATCAGGAGAAATCTAAAGTTGTAAATGAGTCTGATTCCACCATACCTGATCCAGTCATCAAACCGTCACCACAACTCTCCCAGAGATCACTCCATTCATCGCCCTTCAGCTAAGAGTGGCAAAATTAGAGCAAGATATGTCCTTTGAAGTAAAGAAGACTGATCACTCTGCTACTGTTTTGGCTTCTATTAAATCCCAAGTTCCTACAGTTTTTTGATAACTATCAACGGAACAAAACATGATGATGCCACTTAGGATTCTTGAACGACACACTGCAGATTTAATTGAGAAATACTCTGTGCTGCCTGGCCCAGAGTCTATCAAGAATCAAGAATCTAAAAAGAGTCCAAAAGAGATTATCAGAATCAAAAAGAACAAGTGAGAAGACACAGAGTCAACTAAACCATCAGGTCAACTGATAAAGTTACACTTGAAGAATTTGATCTAAAGAATGCTCTCTTCAAACACATGGATAAGAACATGACTGCAAACAGAAATCCTGCCAACTTCCATCTATACCATGCTCTTATGGAAGCGTTAATAGCAAATGAAGATGCCATGGATAAGGAGGTTAAAGACAGGGTTAAAGACCACAAAAGAAAGCATGATAGTATGATGAAAGAAGATGATGATGATGATGATGAATGAAGGCCCTTCAGCTGGATCAAACCAGGGTAAGTCAACAAAAAGGAGAAGACACGATTCAGGTGCTTCTAGTCAGCACATCCTCCTCACTAAAGATGATGAGCACAAGTTTCGAAGAAACACAGGATCTGATGCATCTGCGTCAAACAATAGCCAACTCTTACTCATCTGCAGGCAAAATCACTGACACAAGAGATGCTGTTATTGACTCTTCGATGCAACAAATCCTGAACCCGAATCTGGAACTCCGAACATTCCTCTGATACGTTACAAAACATAGATGAAGGGCATGTCTCAGATCTGGAGGACACTGATAACGCTCATATTCCCAAGGTAACGGCTACTACATGGTTTAAACCGATTCCAGAAGATGAAAGACCAGCTACGCCTGAACCAGAATGGACCATTCCCCCGAATGATTTCCCTGAACCAGAGAACAACTGGGCAAATGCATACGCCACAACGTATCAAGTTCCCGCGAAGAACAAGCTTCAAAGGAAGACGTATGATATAGGTTCCTTCATCCAATGGTTCTGCAGACGAACAGGAAAGAAGAAGCTCTGCAAAGCTGATTTGGAAGGTCCAGCTTTCAACCTTGTTAAAGCCTTTCACAGAACAATCGTCCCTTTCTTAATTTTAGATTGGAGAGATGCCATAAGCTGCTGACGAATAAGGTTGATTTAATAATCCTGAGGGTCAATCAAAACGCTGGAATACCTTCTGACAGGTGACAAAGAACGAAAAACTGCCTTATCCATATCCAAGCTCAAAGCCGCTCGTTACCTAGACTTTGGACTAGAAGAATTTAAGTTATCCGTCTTTGTTGGTTTGAAAGTGAACGCGATTATGACATCAGTGCAGCCTATGGTATCACACACTGGTGGTTCAGTAGAAAGCAATTTTACATCAACAAACACAGTGAGCCCTCAGATCGTGAAGCAGTCAGATCCCAGATGCGAATTCTCAGTGTGATCCGTGTCAAGACTTTCGAAAAATACGGATACAACTACTTGAGAGAGATAATTCTCGCCGAGCCTGACTACAAAAGAGTACAAGATCTCGGAAAAAGGATTTAAAAAAAACCTACAGTCCAAATGATTTTGAAGATCTATATCTACTCAATATTCAAGACAAACTCAACCATCTGTCTAAATCGGACAAGATCCATCTACACACAGCAGTCAACATGTGGATCAGAAACCTGGTCATCAGGGAAACGTTGGAGGCTTGCAGCTCGAATTGAGAGATTATTCAAACAAAGCTCAACCTCGAACGTCCTAATTGGGATGCAACTGACTATTCCTTCAAAGAAGATTATACGATTGTCCCTAAGCCAAGAGCCGTTATCTACAGAGACAAAAATGATTAGAGAAAGTTGATGAGGCTGAATGAGATACACAAGTTTAGTGATGGGACGTTGACAAGAGTCATGGAAAAGCTGGATCACATGGTTAAAGACTTTCATCTATTCGAGTACAATAAGGGCATGGAGACTAGGAAATGGTCAGAGGAGGAGCAAAGACTTCATCACAGCGATCAAGAAAAGACTACAGATTAGGAGGATCTTTCGAAGTCTGAAAAGCTTTGTTGGAGGAAGAATAAGAGATATTGACTACAAGCTGATCAACAAAACAACGTGACGACATCGTCGTTACAATAAAAAGGTCAATATTTTCTAATTATGAATAATATATCTTGTACATTAGTAAGTAGTGAATCTTTTGATGATTAAGTGTAGGAATAATTTATATCCCTCAACGATTGAGGGGGAGCAGTTATATGTTTCTTACACGACTTGGGAATTATGGCCGCACTTTTCTCCTAAGTTTTATAACATATTTAAATCAATTGATATCCAAAATGTCAAAGGGTTTAAAATTTTTGATAAGGAGAGAAAATGTGATTAAAATATGTGAATAAATAATAATCGAGATATAGGACTCAATGTATATACTCCCGCCCAAACGAGCTAAACAAGTCGAATACCGAAGCACATTTTTAGGGGAGCGTTTCTGAAGAAAAAAAAGAACGAGGTACTAAACGCTATGATATTTATATCATAAGTACTTTAATTTGAATTTCAATTGTTTTATGTAAAGAGAACTGTAACAAAAGTCCGACCAAAAAATGAAAAAATTTTACTTTATTGGAGTTATAGAGGGATTGGTAAGGTTAGTACAATCCCAAATGATCCAGCCACAAACGAAGGGATCTACCAGGACAATCCACTATTAGTGTAAGAAGTCCTTAGGTTATGACATATAAAAGCAGTAAAAGTGAGAATAAGGGAAAAGTTGCCCGACTGAGATGGAGCAAGTAACTGGAATAACCCAACAAGGTTCTAGTCATGAAGTCTCGGTAAGCATTGAAGGGTAAGAATTAAAAAGAATTGTAAGGCAAAGGATGTAAAGGAAGAATCCCTCCAAAAACTTAGGCAGAAAACCGATCAATACGTATGCTGCCAGAAATCACTAAGAGATTGCTACATTGAAGATTGACATCATGGACCCAGTGATGCAATGCACAACCCTTCCTAGCCACTCAGAATCTCTCAAAAGATATCTGTTTCAATTCTCACGGAGACTAAACACATTATCTATTGACTTTCTCACTCCGAGTTAGTTGATATTGAACAGGTGGCAGCGCTCCAGCCCCGATTAATAGACCAAAACGCACTATTGAGTCTAGAGCTGAAGAGATCGTCAAATAAATATCGTTAGGACACATATCCGAATTCTCTTGTCATCACACACGTGAAACAAACCCCTTATCCTAAGAGTCCTACGCATTAATCCTTGTGATATTGCCAGAAACATCCGAGTGAAACGAAGATTTTCACAATGAAGATGGGAAATCCTGCTAGAGCTACATCAAACCAAGCTCTTGTAGGTGACTGTGCGATTCTACAAGAATCAACTATGTGTCAACTGGAAAGCAACGATGGTGCGATTCTACGTGAATCACACTTGTTTCCAGGGAATGAATTGGACGTATTGAACATTTGACAACAACAAAACTCACAAAGTGGTTATAAAAATATTTTCTATATCTAACCTCAAGACTGAAGTTTCAAATCAATTTTCTCCTTTATTGCTAACTGTTTCATTACAGAATCATTAAAAGATGGATGATGGAAATTGGAGTTTCCAGTTACAGAAATGTCAAGTCAATTCACAAATAGGCTAAACACGACCTACACTTGATATGAAGTTAAGAAGAATCTCATAAAGGTTTCAAAGCATCCGCAAAACTCTGATATCAAATAATATCTTCACAAGTGTATCAAAATGGCGATAAATTACAAGATGATGTAAGATTATGTTTGGCCGATGATCTCAAGAAAGCTCAAGATCACAGTCAAAGACAAGTCAATGATAAATCAAAAGATCTCTGCCACAAACGTACAAGACATTAAAAGAAGAATCATATCTCTACGAGCCAAAGACTGAAGTGATTAAGTTTAGTATTTTTAGGGGTGACCTCCCTCAGGGGAGATTGTTAAAGATGTTTAGAAAAAAGACTCGCCACCCAGGTGTTTTTAAACTGTTTATTAATAGCTCGTAGTTAATAGTTTACCGTATGACTTTTGGTAATTAACCGGGTACTAATACCCGATATATTGTAAGAACTATATATATATATTCCTCTTCCAACTTTGGAAGAGGAATCTAGTCATTTATTCATTTTCCATTTAAACACACTTGTTTCTCTCTCTAGAAAACCTCTCATGTGTTTCTCTCTCTAGAAACTAGCAAAGTCCAAGAATCGACCCTGTGTTATGATATATGATATACCACAAGGTCAATTTTGATGAGATTGAAACTAAAAATATTAAGTTGAAACATCAAGTGGCGTCATTAATTAAGGAGAATGAACACTTGAAGTTGACTTACCAAAGCTTGTTTGATTCAATCAAAAAGTCGCGGGTTCAAACAAAAACTTCAAATGTAACACAAAACGAGGCAGAAAATCTAAAGTCTCAATTGTTTGAATTTTCTGAAACAAAGTTCAATAACATTTTGGGAAAGATTGAATTATTCAAAAAGAATCAATTTGATTCCTTTTCAAGATCAAATGTTGATTTTGTATTCTGACCTTTAAAAAGGATTCGGGGGAGAATATTATGGGATAAATGAAAATGTAAGTTTTCAACAAAGTTGTCGAGCTTGAAAAGTATTAACTCAACAAACAAAAGAATTTGATGATGTCAAGCATGAATTGCCGAACAAACACAGCTAAATTTGCGGCATATTTTGAAAAACTTGAAAAAACGAAAGTTGTTCTTGAACGACAATTGGCTCGTAAGGTTGACGATTCTAAAGCCGAAAAATATTGATTTTTGAAAGAATTTAATCATTTAAGGACTCAACGTGAAAATCTGAAATGGGGGGGGGGGTAAAGGGGGGGGGGGGGGGGGGGGGTGGGGGGGGAAAGGGGGGGGGGGGGGGGGGGGAGGGGGGGTGGGAAGGGAAGCGTGTGGAAACAAAGTTTGATAATTCTTTAATTTTGGGAAAACCACCGTTACTTAACAACGAAAGAGATCATCTTTTGAAACAAATTGTGTTTTTAGAATCAAAATTGGCATCACAATATATTCGTTCTTGTAAAAAAGAATATCATGAGTTGAGAACTTCGTATAATGCTTTAAAAGTAACATTTGATTCTCTTAATCGAAAAAAATGGAACATCAATGTTTTAAAATCTTCAAAACCAAAAGAAAGTGTTTCGGAAAAGGTTCACATGGGTGAATCCTCAAAACCATTTTCAAGAAGGGTTTCTCAGTTTATAACATATTCTTTACAAAAAGATATGAAGTTTTCTAAGACATCTCAAAGTTTTGAAACATTTTTTCCTCAAAAGGGTTTTAAGACAAGAGCTTCAAATGCAAAGAATCAATCTTTTGAAACATCACACTCTTGTTTTACACCGGTAAAACAAGTGTGGAGGCCAATTAAGGAATCTCAAACTTTTGAAGCATCTACTTTTCAAAAGAGTTTTAAGACAAGTACTTTAAAAGGAAATAATCAAGTTTTTGGTTACTCCACACTCTCGTTTTACACCGATAAAACAAGTGTGGAGACCAAAGCAAAGATCATTTGAAAAATTTCAAAATATTCCAAAATAAAATGCTTTCAATGCAAAACAAGAATGACTTGGCTTTGAAAACCAAAAATAATGGAAGATTTTCAAACGCTTCAAAAATGAATTTTCAGAATGATACATCAAATGGTAACAATAAATGGAAATTTTCTTCACCAACAAGATTTAAAACTCCACATGAAACACCGAGTTTCAAAAATCAATGGAAAATCAAAAAGGATTTTAAATCTCCATTGATTCCACGAGAGTTTTTTTCAAATGAAACACCGGTTTCAAGCTCTCGTTGGAACTCAACATCTTTACATCGAATTGACACAACTTTAAAATGGTTTTCAAAACTTGGCAAACCCGTTAGCACCGTGCTTAAATGGGTTCCAAAGGTTGTTGTCTAAATTTAATGTAAATGGCTTGTAATCAATGTCAGATTGCAACCCGTGCTTTAAATAAAAGGAAAATGTACGTTTCAGTGCATTTATCCTTAACAACGAAAAGAGAAATCTTTTTACATGGTATTTATAAAAGAAATGAGCGGGAAAAGATAAAAAGTGACTCTAACTATCTTTAAAAGTTACAACATAAACCCCTAAACTTTCTATAAGTTACACTTTGGTCCTTGTAGTTTCTGCAATTCTTCTCTTATAAAAACCGTGTATAAAACTGTGTATAAAAATGTGTACAAGAATGTGTGTATAAAAACGTGTGTATAAAAATGTGTGTATAAAAAGATGTGTAATAAAACCGTGTATATAAAAAATGTGTGTATGAAAACGTGTTTATAAAAATGTGTGTATAAAAATGTGTAGATAAAAATGTGTATAAAAACGTGTGTAAAAACTGGCAAAGTTTAGTAACTTAGGTGAACAAATTCGCAAAGTTCAGTAACTTATTTGTATCAAAAGTCAAATGCCACGCTGGCAATGTAACCGGGAATTAACACTAGCAACCGGTCATCGATAGTTCGATACCAAATTTAACCTGTTTTGATAGTCCAGTAACCCAAATGAACAAAAAAACTTTAGTAACTTAGGCGAACAAAAGTTGATAGTTTGGTAACCTATCTATCTAAAAACCCTTCGAGTTAAGGATCGAGCAATCACATATGTCTATTCCATCGTTATGGATGTGTATGTGTGGTTTTGTCACCTTTTCTTGAATATTGGTATCGATAGAGATTGAAAAGAATGATCAACCCTTAAACCTTAACCTAATTTACCTTTTTAAATTTGTTAGTGGTGGAGATGTGTATCCTTGCCAAGCTTATGATAGAATACTCGTCATGACCAAGCAATTGAGCGAATTAGTTACATGTTACCGCATAGATTAGTTGAGTGATTTGAGTGTTTTCATATTCCTACTTCGTGAGGTGTTTGGTTATGTGCTAGTAATTAAATGAAAATTTTCTTAAAGGAAAAATCTTAAACCTTAGTTTGGGATACATTTTCATAAGTTTTCTAAAGTTTACTTGAGGACAAGTAGGATTTAAGTGGGGGGATATTTGATTACATCAAATAACGTCTATTTTATAGCATCATATATCCCATAAAAATTGCTCGTTTTATATTATTTATGCATGAATTGGTACTTAATTGTTTATATTAGTTATTTGCAGTAAATATCAAGCAATTGATAAAGTTTAACTAAAAGTCGCGCATTTTGGAGCTTAAATGAATAAATTAAGAATCTGTTGTTTTGACAACCAATACGTTGTATCCATCAAAGAAGATACGACGTATTTGCGCCTGGACTTCACAAGAAACCACAAAGACATAAAGACCAATACGCCGTATACAGAAGACCCCATACGCCATATCGAAGATCAAGTATTAGAATATTCTAGAATATTATAATTGTGGTCCCTACTCTAAGAAAACCTCAATACGCCATATTGAACTCCTTCAATACGATGTATTGACTGAATTCCATAAGCTATAAATACCGAACCCTAAATATGAATTTAGTTTGCAATTTTTATACCAAAGACTGAGAGAAAGACAGTAACCACCAGATTCGATTTTTAGAAGAAAATAGGAGCAACAAAGGTCTTGCAACGCCGTTTCAATCCACAGGAAACCCTTGCAATTTCTTATAATCTTAATATACGTTCGATTGTTGGTAGCATTCATTAACTTGGTTAGGTTACCGTAACCGTTTATCTATCAAATTTATATTCTTTACAATGGCTATTGGCTAATAACTTTAGGTATTAGCCATGTTTATGATAATTTAATGTTTGGTTTATGTTTATTCTGATTGCTTCTTGTAAGTTATGTGTTTTATCAATTTATACTCGCTTATGTACTTAAGTATGCGACCTATCATGCAACTGGGTCTAGAAAGCGGACCAAGTGGACTAGATACTGGGATAGCTCTCTATATTGCGATTTATATATCTAGAGCAATAGGATCACAAGTAACGTGTTGTCTTTATTCATGGTTTAGTGAACAAGTTGCACTAGCAGGTGACCTAGGATAAACAAGTGACGTTCTGATTCCTTGAGTAAAGATTTGGACAAGTATACTACTAGTATATAAAGAGCCATTAAGCAGTAAGTTAGTAAAGTCTCATTGAGCTAGGATTCGATAAGATCACCATTATTGTCTCCTAAGATAGGTTATAAGCAACCGCTAAGAGGTTTATGCGGATTTGGTTAATCGTGACAGAATTGCCAAGTCTAGGTCTTAGAAAGAAGTACCGCCCAAGTCTAGGAATGATATATCAAAAATGAGACAAGACAATCATTGCACTTATAAACTAAAACCAACATTATATTTGATTAAACATAGTTAATAAGTTTTCCTTACATAAGGCTTGATTGCTTCTCTATCTTCTAACTATCAAATTTGCATGTGTTATTCTCCCTATCTCAATCTAGGTAAACCCAAACTCGTGTCAGTCTCTTAGGCTGAAAATCCCTTTTTTACCATTAGTTTAGGTTTAACTTAGGTATAACTTAAAATAACTTAGATAAATAAAATACTGATAATTAAGTACTAACGTTCTTGCTCTTAGTGATTGACACCCTACTTACTAACGAAACTACAACTGATCGGGTACACTGTCCGTTAGCGTTGTTCTAGGTATAGTCGGAAAAATATAAATAGTAAAACTAGATAGCAAATAATACCTATGCACAACGACACATTAGTTTTCTTAACTTTTATAGTTTTTGGTCACTAACTCAAAAGGAATAACAAGTGGTATCAGAGCAAAAGGTTTATAAAACTTTTTCCAAATCTACTCAAAGTTTTTAAAACCTATATCTTAAAATGGCTGCTATAAGCAATATACCCCAGCTAATAGACAAGGAAGGAGGCAGCTATTCTGCTGTTGCTCCTCGTCTAGAGCTTGGAAAAGTCAACAAATGGAAAAAGCATATGCTTAGCTATTTGACGGGAATGGAACCTTACTACATACAATGTATTAAGGATGGTCCGTTCAAACTGAAAATAGCTAAAGGTGATGATACACCTAAGTCCCAATGGACCCCAAAAGAGAGGAGGGTGGTCAATCAAGACCAACGCTTTAAAAGCATCATTATATTATGTCTACAAGATGATATAATGGAGTCAGTCATTAGCTGTGAGATAGCTAAATCTACATTGACTGACTTGGTTCACAGCTTTAAAGGTCCCTCTGATACCAAGGAAAACAGGATCATGGATCTGAAACTTAAGTATCAAACTTTTAGAGCAAAACCCTCTAAGAGTCTCTCACAAACATACACTCGTTACAAGACCTTGCTTAATGAGCTTGCCAATGATCGTGTAACATTATCTAAGCATGAAATCAATATTGGTTTCGTGAATAGTCTCCATGAGAAGTGGCTTAGCTTCTTTCAGGGACTTAGAAATGCCAATCACACTCAGACCCTTGACTATACCGATATCTATGAAGGTTTGTTTATAAAGACAACCTAATCTCTAAAAGATATTTTGATATTGTTAGGAATGATAAAAGTGACGATATTATTGAGATAAATGTCTTGTAATAAATAGAGAAATAATATTGTGTAATATGTTAGGTGATAGGCTCGTGACTTAGATAAAGTCATAAGACCCAACAAATAGCCTAAAAGCTAAGAAACAAGAGCTCCTTGCTCTTCCTTGTAATTGAGTATAAATACCCCACCACCTCCTTATTAGTGAAGGGTGTCTTCTAATCTCATTCTAAACATTTTCTCTAATCCTCCTCCTCCCTCTTTCTCTCTCTACTTTCTATCTTTCTCTCTCTAGAATAAACATATACATAACACCTAAACACATACTCTATTGCTTATTGATCCTAAATTCAAGACCTATCAAGTGGTATCAGAGCTGCAGGAGCGATTTAGTGTTGTTTAGGAGAGCTTATTCGATCTGCTTATTCGTATAGCTTATTGCGTGAGATTATTTTTGAGCTTTTTCGGTCTGATTTGCTTATTTCATGTGC
>BQNB010081978.1:0-29465 GCA_026074375.1 Tanacetum coccineum | reverse complement strand
TTTGTTAAGGATGATGTAGGCTTTACTATTTTGCGAGTAACCTAAAAAGATACATTCGTATGACTTTGGGTCAAACTTTATAAGGTAGTCTTTAGTGTTTAAAATGAAGCACTTGCTTCCAAACACTCTAAAGTAATCTAGAGTAGGTTTTCTACCTTTTAAGAGTTCATAAGGTGTCTTTCCTAAGATTGCTCTAATTAGGATTTGGTTAAGAATGTATGTTAAAGTGTCTACAACGTTACACCAAAGCTTTTGTTGATCCCAATAGAATAGATCTTGCTTAGCTTGTATAAGGCTAAGTTGTATTGAATAAATTCAAAACAACTATGATAGAAACTTTGATTGTGAATATCAAAGACTATGCGGAATCTAGTCAATGATACTAAGAAGAATTTCAATGAAACAGTAATGAATAAGATTAATAACAAACAGTTTACCAAACTTTCAGCCTCAATATAATACGAACACTCTTAATAGTGTTAGGGTTACAAAACCTTGAAGCTATATTGATATCAAAACAAACGATTTCTAGATATCTAACTCTATGCCCTAGGACCTCCTTTTATACACTAAGGAGTCCTAGTTGATTTACAATATATTACAAAAATTTAGAATATTCACTAAGATCCTTTCTATAGATAACTCATACTTATCACGTAAGTATTCTTGATCTCCAATCAATCTTTATCTTTTCAGCAGTCTTAATCCTTGAGCAGTTGTAACCTTTCAGCAGTTGTAACTTTGTACCAGCATCATTAACTCTGAATAAGCAGTTGTAACTTTGTACCAGCAGCACTAACTGAGTACAAGCAGCATTAACTACTTAGAATATTTTCTTCATTCTTTAGCAGTACTAAGTTACACTAGCAGTACTAACTTTACTCTAGCATTACTAACATTACTAGCAGTAGTAACTAGCAGTACTAATATACAATAGCAGTAGTAATTTACACTAGCAGTTGTAATTAGCAGTACTAACTACTTAGCATATTTTTCATAAAGATTACTAACAACACTAATTTATGCTTAGCAGTACTAACACACACCTAAGCAGTCTTAACTTCTAAACAGCATCAAAAAGCTTTTAATCCCAACAATCCTCCCCTAAACTTAATATTTATCTTCAAAATCATCAAGTTTCTTTATTAAAAGCTTCATCAATCACCAGGAGGATGCTTCCAAATACTTCACTGTTTCTTGAGCTGCTTTGTCATAAGCTTAAGAAGCTGATAACACATTTCATTCCAATAATCAGATTTCAGCTTCTTATTCAGCATATCAGTGATTGTTGCAGGTGTAAGGGGATATCTCTTCTTTACTAGCATATAGACATGAATATCTTCAAACCTCACAAAGTGTACTCTACAGGAATCATATAGCCTCCAAAGCAATACTTTCTTTCCTTGTAAACTCCTTCATACTTCATCTTATATATGATGTTCAAACATAGTTTTTAGATCACCCCATAGCACTATTTCATAGCCTTCTTCTGGCCTTGTATTCCTATGCTTAGCTTTAACCAATTTCCATAGATTTTCCAAGTCTTCTCTGTCAAACTCTTTGATAAACAATAAGTATGTCTTGGCACTTCCATCAGCTCTCATTATTTCATAATAGCCATTTCTTCCTTTTCTATGAATTTGGAAACCTACAATGGGTGCAGGCTTGGTAGCTAGGGGTATAGCATCAATTGCAGCATCTTCTTTAGTAACTAACTCAAATCATTGTTGAAGATCTTCTCTCTCTTTATCTTCATCTACTTTTTGCTTCTTTGTAGGCCCTTGTTCTATCTCATCACCTGCTCTTTTAGAACTGCTTTCTTCTTCTCTTATCTCACTGCCTTCTACCAATTCTTTATCCATGTCTATAAATGTATTTACCCTTTTCATAGCATTCTCAAATAATTCTTGAACACTAGTAAAAAACTTATTTTTCAAATCTTTGGGCTTTCATCCTGCCATGTTTTTTAGGTAAATAGTCATGATACTTCTTTGTTGAGCTTTGGTAGGTGGTTTACTTCTCCTTTCTTCTACTCTCTTAGCTGCAAAGTGCTTCCTCCTTTTCTCCAAGAGTTGTTGAAACAGCTTAGACTTTTCTTCAACGCCCACCACGCCCCGCTCCCCACCCCACCACCTTGGCACCTCTATTTAAGTACGCATTAATTCAAGCAAGGATTTTTTCACTCCAATTCCTCTGATCATAATGAAATTGAAACGTCTAAACGTCAGGTAACACGTTCCCACTTCCCGAAACCAAACACCACCGCACAACCTTATGACTGCACCCACCCCTCACCCCTCTCCCTCCCCCCCCCCCCCCGCCCCCTCCCCCACCCCGCCCCGCCCCCCCCCCTCCCCTCCCCCCCCCACCCCCCCCCTCCCCCCCCCCCCCCCCCCTCTCCCTCACCCTCCCCCCCATGCCCACCATCCCCCTCCTCCGGACGCCTCCCCCCCCCCCCCCCCCCCCCCCCCCCCCCCCCACCCCCATCTCCTCCCCCCCCCCCCTCCACCACTCAACTCCCCCCCCCCCCCCCCACCCCGCCCCCGCACTCCCCAGCCCCCCCCTCCCCCCCCCCCCTCCCGCCCACCCCCCACCTCCCCTCTAACCCTCCCGCCTCATCCCCCCCCCCCCCCCCCCCCCCCCCCACACCCCTGTCCCCCAACCCCCCCCACCCCACCCTCTCCCCAGACACCCTCCGCCCGTTCCCCCTAGCCCCCCCCCCACCCCCTCTCCCCGCTGCCCCTATCCCCCGCTCCGCCCCGCCCCCCCCCTCCCCTTTCCCCCTCCCAGCAACCCCTCCCCCACCCCCGCCCTCCCCCTCCCCCCCCCGCCCCCCCCCCCTTCTCCCCTCCATCCCCCCCTCCCCCCCCCTCCCCCCCCCCCCACCACCCTCCTCCCTCCCCTCCGCCCCCCCCCCACCTGTCCCACCCCCCCCCCCCCATCCCCCCCCGCCCCCCCCCCCCCCCCCCACTCCCCATCCCCCCCCCCCCCCCCACCCCCCCCCCCCCTCCCTCCACCTCAAACCCCGGCCCCCCCCCCCCCCCCGCCGCCCACCATCACCCACCGCCCCCCCCCCCCCCCTCCCCCTTCACCCCCCCCCCACCCCCCACCCCCCCCGACCCCCCCCTCCACTCCCCGGACCCATCGCCCCACCACCCCCCAGCACCCTCCACCCGCACAACCATCCCCCGCCCCATCACCCCCCCCACCCCCACCCCCACAACCCCCGCCTCCTCCCTCTCTCCCCCACCCCACCCTACCCCCCCCCACCTAACCCATCCCCGCCCAGCCCCGCCCCCTCCACCCCCCTCCCCCGCGCTCCGCTCCCCCCCCCCCCACCCCCCCCAGCCGCCCCCTTCCTCGCACCCCCCCCCCCCCAGCCCCCCCCCCCCCCCACCCCCTTCACCCACCCCCCCCCCTCCCCACGCCTCCCCACCCCCGGGCCACCCCCCCCCCCCCCCCCCCCACCCTCCCCCCCCCCCCCCCGCTCCTCCCCCATCCCCCTACCCATCCCCACCCCCACCCCCCTCCCCCCCCCGCCCCCCCCCGCCCCCGCTCGCGCTCTACCTCCACCCTCCCCCCCAAGCGCCCCCCCCCCCCCCCCCACCCCCACCCCCCCACCCCCCCCCCCCTCACCGCCCAACTCGACCCTCCTCCCACCCTCCCACCCTCCCCCCGCCCCCGCCCCACCCCCCCGCCACTCTCCCCCCCAACACTACCCACCAACTACCCCCCCCGACCCGCCTACCACCCCACCAACCCCCCCGCCATCCCCACCCCAATCCCCCCCCCCCCCCCCCCCACCCTCCCTCCCACCCCCGCTCCTTACCCCCAAACCCACGCCCCCCACCCCACGCCCCACCACCTCCCCCGACCCCCCCCCCCCCCCCCCTCCCCCCCCCCCACCCCCACCTCCCCGCCCCCCCCCCCAGACCCCCCCCCCCCCCCGCCTTCTTCCCCCCTCCCCCCACTCCAGGCCTCACTCCCCCTACCCCACCCCCCAGTCCCCCCGACCCCCCCTCTAACCCCACTCCCCCCCCCCCCCCCCCACCCCCCCCCCTCCGACCCCGCCCCCACTGCACTCCATCCTCCCCGCCTCTCGCCCCATTCCGCCCACAGTGCATCGCGCCTTTCCACCCCCCCCCACCCCCCCCCTCTCCCCCTCCCCCCCCCCTCCCCCCCCCTCCCCCCCCCCACCCCTCCCCCGGCCCCCCCCCCCCACACACCCCCCCGACACTTCATCCCCCCCTCCCGACCCTAGCATTCCCCCCTCACCCGGCCCCCAGACCCTCCCCACACCCCCCCCCCACCCCCTACCCCGCCCCCCCTCCCGCCCCCACACCCCCCCCCCCCCCTCCCCCCCACCCTCCCCCAACTCTCCCCCTCCCTCCCGCTGGCCACCTCCGCCACCCCCCCCCACGCCCCCCCCCCCCCCTCCCCCACTCCGGTCTCTCCCCCCCCCCACCCCACCCCCCCCCCGCACCCCCTCCCCCCTCGCCGCCCCACAGCCCCCCGCCCCCCCACCAGACAAATCCCCCCCCCCCATACCCTCCCACCCCCCCCCCCCCCCCCCCCCTCCCCCCCCCCCCCGCCCCCCCCCCCCCCCCCCCCCCTCTCCCGACATCCCACCCCCTCCCGCCCCCTCCCCACCCTGCCCCTCCCCCCCCCCAACTTCCTCTACCCCCCCCCCACCTACCCCACTCCCCCCCCCCCCCCCTGACCTCCCGCCCCCCCCCCCCCCCCCCCCCCCCACCCCCCCCCCCCCCCCCCCCCCCCACACCCCGCCCCCCACCCAACACCCCCTCCCTCCCCCCCCCTTCGCCCCCACCCCACCCCCCCACCCCCCCTCCCCCACACCCCCCACCCCCCCCCCCCCCCCCCCCCCCACCACTACCAGCCCCCCACACCCCCCCCCCCACCTCTGCACCGCCCCCGCCACCCCCCCCCCCCCCCCCCCCCACCCGCACCTCCCACGCCCCCCCACCTCCCCCCCCCTGCCAAAGTGTTTATTTTACCTCTCTCCACCCCCCCACCCCCTCCCCCTCCCGCCCTCCCCACCGCCCCCACGCTCCCACCCCCCCCCCCCTCCCGCCCCCCCACCCCCTCTACCCCCCCCCCCCCCCCCAACCACCCCCACCCCCCGCTCCCCCCCCCCCCCCCCCCCCCCCGACCGCCCCCCACCCCCTCCCCCCGCACCCCCCCCCCGCCTCACCCCCCACCACCCGCCCACTCCCGCTGCTTCCCTCCCTTCCCCCCCCCCTAGCCGCCCCCTCCCGCCCCCGGCCTCCCCCCAACCCCCCCACCCACCGACCCCCGACCCCACCCTCCCCCCCACCCACGGCGGCCCCCCTCCCCCTCCCCCCCCCCGCCACCCCGCCCAGCCCCCCCCCCCCCCCCTTCCCCCCCCCCCCCCCCGCCACTACGCCGCGCCTATCCCCCGCCCCCCCCCACCCCCCCACACCAGCACACCCGCTGCACCTCCCACGATGCCCCCCCCCCCCACCTCCAACCCACTCCCCACCCTACACCCCTCCCCTCCCCCCCCCCCCCCCCATCCCCCCCTACCCCCCCCCCCCCCAGCCAGCCCCCCCCAAGCTGCGCCTCCCCCCCCTCCCAACCCCCCCCCCACCACCCGCCGCACCCCCCCACTCCCCCCCCCCCCCCCCCCTCCCCCCCCCCACGCTCACCCCTCTACCTTCTCCCCACCTCACACACCTCTCACCCTCTCCCCCCGCCGCACCCCCACCCTCCCTCCCCCCCCACACCCCACCCGTTCCCACCCCCCCCGAAGCCCCCCCCTCCCCCCCCCCCCCCACCCCCGCCCCCATCCTACACCCCCCCCCCCCCCCCCCCCTCTACCCCCACCCACCTACCCCCCCCCCCCTTCCAATTACCCTCCCCCCCTTCCCCTACTCCCCCGTCCCCCCCCCCACCCCCCCACCCAACACTAACCCCACCACCCACCCCCGGCCCCCCGCCCCTACCCTGTGACCTCCCCCTCTCCCGCCACCCCCCCCCTGTCCCCACCTCCCCCCCCATTCCCTACCCCCATCCACACCACCCCCCCCCCCCAACGGGGCCCTCAGCCCCAATTCGTCCCGCACCACCCCCCCTCCCCCCGTCCAGCCAAACCCCCCTCTCCCCCCCCCGACGCCCCCATACCCTGCCCCCCCCCCGCCCCCCCTACCCCCCCCCCCCACCCCTACCCCCGCTCCCCCCCCCCCCCATCCAGCTTACCGCCACTACACTAAGTCACCGCCCCTCCCCCCCCGCCCTGCCCGTCCCTGCTCTGACCCCCCCACCCCACCACCTCCCCCCTACACCCCTCCCTCCACCGACCAGCCTCCCCCTCCACATTCATCCTCCACCACAAACCCCCTGTCCCCGCCTCTCACCCCACCCCCCCACTCCCTCCCCCCGACCCTCGCCCCGCCGACCAAACCGCCCACCCGCCTCATACACCCCACGCCCCCCACTCGCCCCCCCCGTCCCCCCCCTCTTACCCCCGCCCCACGTCCCCCCACCTGACCCCCCCGCCACGCCCCCCCCCCCGCCACGCCCCACCCCACCCCAACCCCCCCCCCCCCACCCCCCAATCCCCCCCCAAACCCCACCCCCCTCTATCCGTGCCTCCCCCGACCCCCCCCCACACGCCACCCCACTCCCCCCTCCCCCCCCTAGACCAACTTGGCCGCCCTCGCCCTACCCCGCCCCCCCCCCCCCCCCACCGCGCCCCCACAATCCCGTACAAGCACGCCCCCCCCCTCCCCCCCCCCACCTCCATCCTCCCGCCCGCCACACCCCCCCTCCTCCCCCGCCACCCTCCCCCCTTCCCATGGCCCCCCGCCCCCCACCTCCCCATTTCCCACGACCCCCCCTCCTACTCCCCACTCACCCCCCACCCCATCCCCACCCCCTAAACCCCCCCTCCCCTTTCCCTCCCCTCCGCTCCCAGCACACCCCCTCCCACCCCTCCACCGCCCCCCTACATAAAATTCCCCCACCCCCCCTCACGCCGCCAACCTCCCCCTAAACCCCCAAAGCCCCCTCCCCCCTCAGTCCCGCTCACCACGCCCCGTACCCCGCCTCGCACCCCCCCCCGCACAACCCCACCCCCCCCACCCAATCCTCCTTACCCCCCCCAACCTTGCACTCCTCCAGTTTTCCCCCCCTACCTCCACCCTCTCTCACCTCCCCCCCTCCACCCCCCCCCCCCCCCCCCCCGCCGCACAAACCCACCCTCCGGCCCCCCCACCGGCCCTCCCGCCCTCCCGCCACGCTCCAACCTTACCCTCCCCCACACCCCCCCAACCCACCCCCCCCCGCACCCCTCCGCACCCACTCCAGCCCCCCCTAGCTCACACCCCCCTCCCCCACGACCCTCCCCCCCCCCTCTCCACACACCCCCCCGCCCCCCACCCCCTATCCCGCCACACACCCCCCCACCCCCCCTCCCACCTCCCCCCACTCGACCCCCCCCCCCCCCCCCCGCCCTAGCCCCACGCACCCCCACCCATACCACCTCCACCGCTACCCACACCCCTCCCTCCCCCACCCCCCTTTATTCCCCACCTTCCCCCCCTCACCGCCCCCCACGACACCTTCCCCCCCCCCCTCACACCCCAACCCCTCAGACCAACCACCCCTCCCCCCCTGCACCACGCCACCACTCCTTTCCGGCCCCCTTCCCTCCCACCCACCCCCCCCGACCCCCCGCCTCCCCCCCCTCCGCCACTCACCTGTCCGCGACCCACCCCCCGCTCAACCCGACATATCGCTCCCCAACCCCCCCCACCCCCCCCCCCGCCCCCATCCCCTTACCGCCTCCCAGCCAAGACCCTCCCCACCCACCACCCCCCCTCCCCCACTAACTCCCCCCACCCCCCTCCCCCCACCCCCCCCACGCCCCGCCACCCCTCACACCTCGCCCCCCCCCTCACCCCCTTCCCCAGCCACCCCCCCTCCCCCCGCCGACCCCCCCTCCCCCCACCCCACCAGCCCCCAGGACTTGACCCAATAACCCCCCTCGCCCCTCTGCTTCCATACCCTCCGCCACCTCCCCCCTCTCACACTTCTCCCCACCGTGGTCGCGCCCACTCCCCCCCAGCCCCACCCCCCCCCCCCCCTCCCCACACCTCCACATCACCCCGCCCACCCCTGCCCCCAGGCTCACCATCCCACTTACCGCCCACTCATCCTCCTCTTCCTCCCGCCCCACTACTCCCATCATATGTAACGCACTTCACCCGCACACACCCGCCTCTAACCACCCGACCCACCACCCCAACGCACCCACCCCCCTCAGCCCCCCCGCCCCGCCGCACTTTCCGCCCTCACACCACTCTCCCAAGACCCCCTCCCTCCACCACCCCCCCACCCCCTACAGCTCACCACCCCCCAACCCTACCACCTCCCGCCCCCCCACCCTACCGCACCTCATCACCCTCCCCTCGCCCCCAAATACCCCCCTTCCCTCCACCCCCCAAACTCCCTGTACCACCTGCGCCCATCCACCTACCCCCTTTCCCAAGACCCTCTCCCCCCGCGCCCCCCCACACACCCCCGTGCTCCACGGCTCCCTCCCCCCCCCACCCCCCCCCCCCTCCCCACCCGCGCCACCACGCACCCCCCCCACTCTCGCCCCCCCCCCCCCACCTACCCCCGCCCCCTCCGCACACCCACCGGCCAGCCCCCCCCCACCCACCCCACCACTCACCCCGCCCCCTACGCACCGCAATTCCCCCCCTACGCCCCACTCCCCCAACCCCCCCCTCCCCCCCCCCTCCCTCCCCGCCAGACCCCCCCACCCCCCACCACCCCCTCACCTACTCGCCCCCCTCCCACCACCGCCCACCACTCCCCACTCCCACGACCCCCCTCTGCCCCCTCCCCCCCACTCCTCGCCCCTAACCCCCCTTCCCCCCCCGCACCGCGTCACCCCCTGTCCCCCACCTCCCCTCCTCCACCCAACCCCCCCCCGCACCATTGCTGGCAGCCCCCCATGCCCACTTCCCTCCCAAGCACGCCCCCCCCCCAACCCGCCCACACCCACCCACCCCCTCTAATCATAAAAACAAAACCCCATTCACACCCCCTTATCCCCAATCATCCAACTTCTGTCCAACACCCTCCCCTTTCACTAAATTATCATGATATACACCCTACTAACCTCGCCTTATAATATCCCAACACAAATCTATCACCCTCCTCCCCCCACATCCACTAATCCCGCCAAACCCCGCCCCATGCGTCCAACAACCCCCTCATTCCGCAAAATCCTCAAACTCCTCACCCCATCCCAGCATACCCCCTCAAACAACCACACAACAAAAAACTACACCAAAATTCCCCCACCACACACACAACACACCCCGCACACTTGACACCAATAAAACATAGAGCCCGCAGATCCACAAACTTCCCGATATATGACATAAAGATGATTATTTAGATAAGTTAAGAATATATGACAATTTAATGTTGCCACTTTAACTTAGCAAAAAGACCAGTCCACGCTTAAAGTTAATAAAACGCCAAGTAAGCCAATAACCCAATAACTAAACCTCAACCCCCGTACACCCCATTTGCACACGGTGTGTCACGTCAAAGCCAAGGGAGCTAGAATTCGTCAATGTATAGAAGATAATTATTAAAAACCCTTTGGTGAAATAACAAATAAACCTACAGTGTTTAAATCCGTATATTTTATAATTATAAAAATAATATGCATATAATATATGTGTCATTTGATACTAACCTAGATAAAAGTTCAAATCTAACAGCGCTTACAACGATGTAAAGACGTTATTAAGAACTCCACAAGAGGTAATTTATTATTGAGGAATCTTTTGCTCAAGTGGATAGAACTTAAAGCACATTGAAGTTTCCTCGCTTAAAGCTGCTCACATGAATAAAAAACATCTACTAAATGGATCATAAAGACAGCATATCTTGAACGTATTTTGGTGCAAAGAATTTATGTCAGCCAAACCGGAACGGGTTTTGTGATCAAGACAATCTGAATCATGTGTATAAGCTTAAATAAGGCTCTCTATGGGTTGAAACAAGCTCCACGCGCGTGGTATGATCTATTGTCGAAGTTTCTACTCTCTCAGGAATTCTCTAAAGGAACCATGGATCCCACATTGTTCATCAGAAGACAAGGCAAAGATATTCTCCTTAGGTACAAATATAAGTTGATGATAGAATTATTGCGTCAACAACCCTGAACTAATTTGTAACCAAAATTCAAAAAAATGTGTTCAAGACAATTTAAGATGTCGATGATGTGCAAAAAAAAAATTATCATTTTTTCTAGGACTAACAGATTTTCATAAAGTCCCAGAGCATCTTTATAAACCAGTCTAAATATGCTCTAGAATCTTTGAAAAAATATGGTATGGATTTAGTGACCCAATGGATACTCCCATGGTTGAGAAATCCAAACTGGATGAAGATACACAAGGGAAAGCCATGGATCCTACACACTATCGTGGAATAGATTGGAACCCTTATGGTATCATACAACCAGTAGAACCAAGACCCGTTACATATGTCTGTATGCATGTGTGCCCTATATCGAGGTCAAAGCCTACCTAAAAAGCCTTACATGCTTAAAAAGAATCTTTAAAAACTTACGATGAACCGTTAATAGGGACTCTTATTATACTAAATGTTTCTTCTATTGCTCTAACAGCTTATGCATACGCTGATCAAAAGGCTGGTTTGCCAAAATACTAATCCTGAAGTACCTCGGATATATGATAATTATTGTAGACACAGACTTGTTAGCTGTTCATCAAAAAGGACAAAAAAGCGCTGACGATATCTAGTAAGCGGAAGCTGAATAAATACAGTTGTGTTCAAATTCCTTTGGATGTGATCACAGCTTACCGACTATGGCCTTGGATTCAACAAAATTCCAATGTACTTATGATAGAACAAAAGCGCTATTTTGCCTATATCTGTATACAATGTCAACATTCTCGATCAAAACATATTAACATCAGATTCCACATCATAAAAGAGCAAGTTGAGAATGGAGTAGTATAGCTTTACTTTGTCAAT
This sequence comes from Tanacetum coccineum, assembly GCA_026074375.1. Taxonomy (NCBI): domain Eukaryota; kingdom Viridiplantae; phylum Streptophyta; class Magnoliopsida; order Asterales; family Asteraceae; genus Tanacetum; species Tanacetum coccineum. The sequence goes on along the minus strand of BQNB010081978.1, from coordinate 18,398 downwards.
ACGGAGTATCAGTTAGCGGACATCTTCACTAAAGCCCTTGGAAGAGAAAGAATTGAATTTCTTATCAACAAGTTGGGAATGCGAAGTTTTACGCCGGAGACTCTGAAACTATTGGCAGATGAAGCTGAAGAATAATGGTGGTACCTATTCAAAAATCCTGTATATAATATGTATTTATATTAAAAACCATAAAAACCAAAAAGAATTTTATTTATTTATTTATTTTTAAAACATTTATAAAAAAACAAAATACAAAACTATAAAATATATAAAATCAAAGAAAAAGTTAAAAAATGAGAAAAAATATAAAAAGAGGTAATAATGGCATGTCTTCTAAAAATCAATAACATTTACGGTCTTAGAAATGTCATTTAATAATGATACGAGGCTGTAATGAAGTTTCGTGCAGAAGTTTCCAAATGTTTTCAAAACATGTCTAAGATGGCTTGCTAGTATATCCAGATAGCAACACCGGTTCAACATTCTAAAGCAAGTATTTTAAAAAGAAAACTTGACATCTCAACGGGAATTTATTCTCGGGCATGGTCTACTTAATGACCATGCAAAGGCTTGTGATTACTTTGCATCACAACCCGTGCTTCCTATATTACCATAAGTGTACGTGTCAGTGCACTTATGTGTTAAAATAATAGAAATCTTATTCCATGGTGTTTGATTTTCAAAAATACATACAATTTTATAAATTCATTAAGTCATGTCAAATGTCATTCAAGACAGTTAACTCTCATCAACGAATTACTGCTCTTTAAATAGAGAATATGTCACTGATTGACGGGGAGAAAATGTCAAATATCTTCTTCATAATAAAAAATGTGATTCAAGGTAAAAGATTTTTAAATAAATAACGGAATATCATTCTTAAGGAAAGTTAATTAAGTTTAGCTTAATGTGTGTCTTAGATGTTATGTTTTTATGCCTTTAGGGAGTAAAAGTATGAATTAAGTGGTTAGGTATGGTAGTTAAAACATTAGGGACTACGTGTGCAATTGTTAAGCTATATTTGCCTAATAAAACTTATATAAGAAATTTAAAACGAATATGTAACTTGGGGGGGGGGGGGTGAAAGTGAAAAAAACCAAAAAGTTTTATATCACCCCACCCACCCCGTCACTTATACACACAAAACACACACTTGTCTTTTATTTTCCCTCCCTCACTTAACTCGAATTCGCCTCATCTCGTTCATCATTATCAGCCATTTTCATCACTAAGAATCATGGATATCATAAGAGCTCAGCAAAAGGATTTGGATGATGATTTAGTCGCTTCTTCTAACCGTCTTCAGATAGGGAAATGCAATCTCGATAAGCTTACTCCAATCTCAATTCCAAGGAACCTACTCTTCAAGTGTATTAAAAACGGAATAGAAGGAAAAAAATAAAAACACACGCCCCCAAGAAATACTCGCTCTCAAACTCGCTCCTTCACAAAGTTTTTGAGGATCACATGCTAGATTTACCAGAAATCTACATGCAAGAGTTTTGGGTCACTTCCTCCAGACATCATTCTTCACTTTGTTTGAGATGAACGGCAAAAGCCATACTATTAATGTTGACAACTTCAGAGATATGCTCCAGATTTGCCCTAAACTCCTAGGTCAAAAATTTAAAGATCCTCCTTTTGAAAAGGAAATTCTCTTTTTTATTAGAGATCTTGGACACACTAGTGAGATAAAGGTCTTATCTGATGTCAATGTTAATCACAGCATCACTCAACCATGGAGATCAATTTGTGCTATCATCAATAAGTGTCCTAAGTGGAAAACTTACTAAGGCTTATGGAATTCTTAGATTGTCACGTTGCTCAAATTCTTTGGAGGGCATTATCATGAACAAGAATGTGATTATGTCTAACCTGCTGTGGGAAGACTTGGGGGGGGGGGGGGGGGGGGGATAATAAAAAATATAAATCAGAGAGAACAAGAACTCTAAAAGCCCAAGACATGTATTATCCACCATTCACCAAAGTCATTGTAGACTACTTCATGGCAAAGAATCTGTCAATATTAAGGAGAAACAAAATGTTTTGGCACACTGCCAGGGATGACCACATGTTCACCACAATAAGAGTTATCTCTAAACATCAGGACACACAGATATACGGTGTTATTCTTCCTCATACCTTGACCAGGCCAAGCCATGTTTTTTTGTTTTATTTTTTTTTTTTTTTTTTTTTTTTTTTTTTTTATTTTTTTTTTTTTTTTTTTTTTTTTTTTTTTTTTTTTTTTTTTTTTTTTTTTATTTTTTTTTTTTTTTTTTTGTTTTTTTTTTTTTTTTTTTTTTTTTTTTTTATTTTTTTTTTATTTTTTTTTTTTTTTTTATTTTTTTTTTTTTTTTTTTTTTCTTAGAGTCCTAAAGCAATACAAGATTTATCAATGCTTATGCTACAGTGAGAATACTCCAAAAACTAAATAGAAATAAAAAGCTGATCCTGAATCATCTCTCAAGAAGAAGTCTGCTCAAGCTTCTGAAGGCAAAAGACTCAAGACTTCAGCAAAGGTGACTAAACCTTCCAAGAAGAAGCAGCCTGCAACAACATCAAAAGAAAAAAGTCTAAATGTGCTACATATTTGCATAACTAACATGAACCAATGAAGTAGTGAACCAAGATACAGCACGATACCCATCCACCAGTTTCACACAAACAGTGGTTCGAGTGCGTAATGAAGGAACTGTTGTGTCACACCAGGGTTCCAATGTAATCTACAGTAATGATATCCTGAAGATACGCAAATTCTTGGAAGTCAGTGATGAAAGGACAAATGCTATGAAGTTAATGAGTGAGTGAGAGATGAAATGATAATCAAAATGATGAAAAGCTGGATAATGGAAGGGTGTGATGTTGCAAGAAGATGACAATGAAAAGACTTAAATCAGACAATGATGATGACGAATTTGTTCATCCCAAGTTGTCTACCTTTGATGAAAAAGAAAGACAAGATGAAGAAGATAAAGAAGAAGAGTGGTCTGATGATGAAGCATATGATGAAGAAACTCAAGGAGTCAATGTTGAGGGAGAAGAACTGGATGAAGAAGAGACAAATAAAGAGGAAGAAGCAAATAAATTATACAGGGATATGAACGTCAATCTGGAGGAAAGAGATACTGAAATGACGATGTGCTTATTATATTCAAAATGTAATCGATCAAATCTACAGCAAGTTCATAGAAGCAGACTCATGTGATAAATAACAGTTGCCACTTCTGAAGTTTGTTAGATAATTAGAAAAAGACTCGGTCACTTGCCAGTGTATTTACTGTTTAATATACGCACGTAGTTTATAGTTAATAGTACGTTTTTTTTCGGTTTTAAAGTCGGTACAAATACCGGATATTGTAAGTACTAATAGACCTCTTCCAACTTTGCAGAGTAAGATAGTCATTTACTCTTTCATAGCAAAACACATTTTCTCTCTCAAGATATTCTCTCATCATGTGTTATCTTCTCTCTCTAGAAACTAGCCCAATCAAAGAATCATCACCGTGTTATGAAATAAACGATCCTACAATTGGGTATCAGAGCCTAGTTGGATTTATTGATTGTGTGGTTTAAATAAGATAAATTTTCGTGCTTATTTTGTTTAGAAAAGCCCACCGTCTCAAAAGCAATTCGTGGCTTAATTTGTTGGTTAATCTGAGTGTTTCTCATTGCTCTCATCTTAAACAAGATGTATTGTGCCGTAACAAGTGATTTACAAGCTCCTAGCTCGATTATAAAAGCTTAAAAGATTCGAAATATTATTTTGTGTCTTTACGTGGAGATCTTCGTCATAATTGGAATATTCAACAAAGATATACGAGTTAAGGTGTTTTTCAAACGTCATATAACACACTTAATATTGTATGTTGTAACCTAGTTTCGTGGCTAGAAAGATCATATGGCTTGATTTTGCTTAAATCGTCCAAGTGTTCGACGTGAGGTTTGCTTAATTTATTATTGTTCTTTTATGGCTAGTTGACTATTCAAGGACAAAATCCGGATTTTTAGAAAGTAGCCGTGCGAGTTGACCAGGTCGAAGAGGCGAGTTGCTTATTTTTCTAATGAAGCCAAGAGAGGGGTGTTGTGTGTTGGGTAGTGGGAGTTTTAGCGCCGTCTAGTGGTAAAAGGGACGGCGAGTTGCTAAAGCACACGGCGAGTTTGCTAGATTTATAGGCACGTGTTGCCTCACCCTTACAGACGAGTTGCTAAAACACAAGCACGGCGAGTGCTAAGAATTAAAGGCACGAGTTGCTCACGCTAGTTGCTAAAAACACACTGCGAGTGGCTAAGATTATAGGCATCGATTTCTCATGATAGGGCGAGTTTGCTTAGTATTATTGGCAGCGAATTGCTCAGTGCGGGATTGGATTATCTTATTGATCCATTGAGTTAACAAAACTTGTCCAGCGAGTAACTTCAAAACCAATTACGACGGTTTGCCTAGTAAGATCTTGGCGTCGAGTTAGCCTGTTAGGAAAGCTGTTTGCTCAAATCAATAGAGGCTGTTTGATTTATTTCAAAGACTGCTTGGTTTGAATAAGAAACATATACGCACGTTTGATTAGAAACATATACCTAGACGACACCTCGAAAACCAACCGACAATCCCAGGTAAACCCCCTGTTAGCGACACTTTTTGGCGAAAAAATTAAGAATTTGTAATCATTTATCTATAGCCTTTAAAAAAAACATTATTTTTACAAATCAAAATTCAAATTTTGGTAATAGGGTAAAAATTATTTCGGGTAAAATATATTTCGGAACGACAAACCTTTTATAGCGACACATGTTGGCGGGAAAAAAATAATTAAAAAATATTTTTTTCTTTAGCATATTTAGCTTATTATCTAAAACTCACCAAATTAGATTTGGTAATGATGTGGTAGAATAATTTGTGGTATATTTTTTTTTTTCTCTTCCTCATAATCTAAACATTCTTCAGACGGGTGAGTGCAACTTCTTCACATTTGAGTACATATGTTTTACCAGGAAATGTATAAGTCTTCTGAATCGCATAGAGTTCTGCAGACACACCATACTCAAATATTATGTGGGGGGGGGATGGGGGGGGGTGGGGGGGGGGTAGGGGGTTGGGTGCTAGAAAGGACTACCAATAGCGTTGTGAGATTTATGGATATTATATTAAATTGTTCCCTATTACCAAAATCTAATTATTGGTAGTAATATTAAGCACACGATTAATGAGTATGTTATTTTTTGGTTGTTTGTTGGTATGTTGGGGGGAAGAATTTTTTTGGGAGAGTTTTAGGGTGTGATAAGTTTGTTTGATTGTTCACTGTACATTTTTTGATTTGTTGTTATTTGTTAGTTAAAATGGCTAGTAGACAATTTGATGTTATTGTAGTTTGTGGGGTAAGAATTTAGGGTCTGCTTACTGGGTGTCGAGGGTTTTTAGGTTGTATAAAATTACGTGGAGGTGATGGTTCTATCAAACCTAAGATTTGAAATCACCAATACGCCTCCGATTGGATTGAGCAAACCGCTCCTAAAAGCTAACTCGCCGCCAAGATCTTACTAGGCATTACCAATGTTTCAATGGTTTAATAGTATTGTGTTATCGACTGCATAGTGTTTGTTAACGTCACTGGATTATTTAAGTAAATAATCAACGCGACGCGCAGCTCCACACGCTCTGCAATTATTAACTACTTAACGCAACATCGTACCTATGACTCAATCATTCGCTGCTTCTTTGACTATCATTCCCGCGTAACATCTTCTCTTAGATGTGCGTGTTTAGGCTAACTTACACTTGCGAGCACATCACCTGTGCAAGGTTACACACACACATCATAACAAGGAGGAGTAGCGATGCGAGAGGGTGCAGTCAATAATACTTCAGCAAGCTCGCAGAGTTTTGTGACAGTACACACACTGGAAGTAGCCTCAGACATCAGCGTGGCGCTACTCTACTCAACAGCTTCTAATTCAGCAGTAGTTGAAACTGATGACAATACAAGCCGGCTATACGACGTTACAGAACTATAACTCGTGCGAGGTCATTTAGTTACTGAAATAAGACAACATCGAATCTTAATCGAAGCACGACTGGTCATTATCTCACGAACAGGTCAACTATTTCTAATAAGAGGTCCAGGTATTCAAGAGTGACATAGATGTCGTTATGGTACATTTGCAAAGGTAGAGTAGGTTTGTCTGATTGGCATGTGTGTATCTCTAGTGTGGAGAGAGTCTAAGATAGAGTATTGAATATTAGGGTGAGTTATCATATATTTCATTTAAGGGAGGAGTTTGTTTTGGTTTGGTTTTTTTTTGAGGTATGTGAGGGATTAAGTGGTTAGGTAGGATTGGGTATTAATATTTGTATGAGTATATATATTATTTATTACTGGTAGTAATGTTAGTTGATGTTAATTATAAGATTTTGGGTATTGGTTATGTTGTTTAGAGGTTGTTGAGGTTGTTTATTTGGTGGGTATGTTTATTTGTTTAGTGGTATGTGTTAGAGGAGGGATTTGATATGTGTGTAATTGAATGGTTTTGTGGTTAGGTGGGAGTTGATATGTAAGTATGTGTTTATTATATATGACCATGGCTAGAATGGCAGCTTAACTAAAGTTTGTGAACAACATGTACCTAATGGATAAATTAATTACTGAAGTCAAACTAAACAAAGGTTTGAAAGAGTCTAACGTTGATCATTGTACCCTAACTGAAGCAAAATGAGGTACATGCAAATGAGAACAGTAATGATGATGGAAAGGTTCATTCAACCTATTGATGACCCCTTGGCACTAGTGTCTAATGCATCAAATCAGAAGTATCCAACACAATCATCTGAGTCTCAACAATCCTCAAATGCCGAACCATCAATTGTTGATAACTGTCAAATGGACACAAGAAGCACTTCAACGAATAACTTGATTGAAAGCCTAACCAACACACTTGCCCTCCTCAATCAATCATTCAAAGCACATCTTCCTCAAACGAACAATCAACTCCGAACTTTCTCAAACGCAAGGAACAATGCTACAGTTTAAGACGGCAGAGTTGTTGTTCAGGATGTTCGAGGTAGATACAATGCGAATAATCAAGGAAGACCTTTTCAGAGGAACAATGCAAGAGGAAATGTTGTAGTTGGAATGTTGGAGGTCAGAACAGAGTTGGAAACATGAATCCTGGTCAAGCTAAACCCATTATTGCTGAAAACTGCAAAGAATTGGAAAAAAAAAAATAATTACCAGAGCACAAATGTCTACAACCAAAGCGTCCCTCAGTCAACTAATTCAAAGACAAGATGCGCTCTTAGAATCTCATGAGAATGGTGCTGTACTGGATGAAGAGCAGTTATTGTTTCTTGCAGGAGAACATGTCACCAATTTTTATGACGATGTGGATGATTTGGCACTCAATGTGGACCCTGTCTTTGAAGCTGATCAATGCGATGCATTCGACTCTGATGTTGATGAGGCTCCCACCACACAGACCATGTACCATGCAAATCTTCATCTTGAAAAAAAGATCCAATCTACTATGAAGCCGGGCCATCATATGACTCGAATACTCTGTTTGAGGTACAAGATCATGATACCTTTGTCGATCATATGGATGAATATCATGAAGTACACGAGATGCAAAGCGATGTACATCACAACTACGTTGTTGACACTGATGCTGGGGGGGTGGACTAAACGAGTGATAGTAAAATTATTATCAGTATGATACAGTATGTGGAAAGACAACAATACATGTTTACAAAGTACCGAAATCTATCTGTACCGAAATGATGCAATGAATGTCAATTCTCGATGAAATGCAATGAACAGGTTCCAAAGGTATTCAGCAAATAACGCAGGTTTAAAGTAGTTAATGACACATTGACTTCTGAATCTTGCGAGATATAAAGAACTTTTCGGGGTGAATGAACAACGGGGGCTAAGTTTGAAATGACTGATATAGAACGAAAGATTGGATGAAACAAATGAGAATAAAATATCTCTGACTGAAATCTGAAAAGAAACTTCTTTAAATCGGAACTTCATTCTGCACAATTGCAACTTCGCTCTACCTAACCATCATAAGATAATGAGGGAAGAAGCGGTCATTTTGAAAAAGGATTTTAAACAAAAAGAAGACAAATTCCTTGAAGAGTTTTTAGACATTAAAGGCTAAAAGAAAAGGTTGAAGATAGATTAAAACCAAACCAATCAGTCTGTTTCATACGTTCACATGAAATGTAAACCTAATCGTTTATGATGAAAAAGCACAAGGTAAGCGATAATGCTACAATAGAATCCCTTATGTCTCACCCGTGCAAAGCAAGTTCAACCTGCCCTTCTATAATGGTCATGTATTAGTCATGTCCAATCATGCATGCCCTGTTGTACATGACTCAGAGGATACTCGTGAGATATCTGAGACAACTAGGAAAAGAATGCTTGAAAATGAAAAGCCCTCATGTTGAAAAATAAAGTTAGGAATTGCCCCCCAGATTACTCAGCAGGAGAACTTATACTTTTGTTGCAACTTGCTCCACAAAGAAATCTGACCCTAGAACAGATATTTTGGTCCATAGATAATAACACAGGAAAAAGGCTAGAGACTCCTTCCAAAACCACTTTCAGCATTGACAGTGTATCCACCCAATACTCTTGTCAAGCTTGTCCTCCAGAGTTCTTCCAACTAAAAGTCAAGTGAAGATTAATCTTTATGTACTCACACAACTTTTTATGGAATTGATCAAACTTCAAAAAGAGAATCACCCCAATAGTGTTTACGAAGGGGAAAGAGTTTGAGCAAACAAAACGATGTACCATCACTGAATTATTCCATTTTCAAAACTCTTAAAGAACACTGTGCAGAGTTCAAACGGCCCTCGTTAAAGAAGTTAAAGTATTTGTGAAGAAATGTTTTGCTCAAATAAATGACGAAGTAGAACCAAATACTGTGTACAACAATGTGTGCTGAAATTGAAAGGAAAACCTTCTCATTGCAATGAAGATCTGATTGCAATTGTTTGTCGAGAATCAACTGTTGTCATGATGTACAAAATCACGTTGTCTAGATCTTGAAACTGAGATGTCCTAAAGTACAAAATGAAATAAAACAGTGTTTCAAAACTGAAAGGGAATACCTAAATTTGCAATTGAAGTATCAACACTATCAAGAAGTTTTGACTAATAACAAAACATAACTTCTCAGATTTCCTGAATTTAACTCATTTTTCAAATTAACAATCTAGAAAATCATATTCAAGAAAAAAAAAGGACAACGTGATTAGAGACTTGAAAGTTCTAGTCTCTAATGTGAATGACAGAAGTTGTGAGACTTATAATGCTAACGATGTCACTGATCTTTGAACAGAATGAGCGTTTAAGAGCAGAAATAGAAAAGGTTAAGCAGCATTACAAGGAAATGTTTGAGTCTATTAAGATCACGCGCACTAGCACTAATGAACATACATCTTCCTTGTTAACACAGATTGAGGATCTCAAGGCTCAATTAGAAGGCAATTTGAAAGGTGCCACTAGAAGTTCTGTCAAAACAAAAGTTCTTGCTTCCCTAGGTAATGTAGAGCATAGATGTGAACCAATACCTCTCGCCTTAAGAACAATAGGAATGCTCATTTAACCTATATCAACCATCTTAAGGAGAGTGTAGAAACAGTTAGGGAGATTGTAGAGGAAGCTAGAGTAGTTAAACCACTGGATAATGTACTTAACTATGCTTGTCAATACACTAAGCTTTCTCAGGAATTGGTAGAATATGTTATTGGCACTGCCCCAAAAAAATTCACCGAAAGAGATACAAGCTCCTTCATCCCTTTGACAAGGAAAAACAAGTTACTTTTTACTGATACATGCAGTACATCTACTAAATAACACACAAAACATGGAGTGCACCAGAAAACTTCAACGTCTAAAGTCCCTAGGTAAATCCTTCAATAGTGAGTAAGCATTTCCACTGCAGTGCAATCGGTAACAAAGCTAAAGCAATACAAAGCACAATAGATCCTGCACTAAGGTGTAATAAACAAGAAAGCAGAAGAACATCCTAGGAACAAATAATTTCTTTGGACAAAAGTGAATCGAGTGATACCTAAGCAATAGCTCTAAGCAAGTTGTAATTATTTCAAATTCAGAGATCTTGTGCAAAATGTGTAACAAACGATGACAATCTGCAAATCATGAAATGTGTGTTGTTAATATATTTGAGCTTGATGAATGCTACCCCCACTGTTAAAATTGTCTTGAATAAAGGGAAGCAGATTTGGAAACCAAAAGGCAAACTGTCTGATAACAGTTTGAACAAGACCAAGCAGATTTGGCAACCAAAAGGCAAACTGTCTGATAACAGTTTGAACAAGACCAAGCGGGTTTGGAAAGCAACATGCTAACATTTGCCTAAGTTGGTTATCAAGGAGATCCACAGGAAAGAAAGTCACCTAGAAAACTTATTGTGGTTATCAATGGAGACCCACAGGAAAGAAATTTGCCTTAGGCGAACTATGCCCTTTAACTAAGCTTGTATAGTGCAATTATTCTATCAAAAACTGCTAACCACCAGGCACCCTAACAAAATTGGGGAACTGAAATCAAAGCTCTCCACCTTCGTCTATTTTCAAATGTAGGTCGTACAGGTCATCTTTTGGTACTTGGACTCAGGTTGTTCAAAACATATGACGGAATCGTTAAAGCTCAGAACTATTGTGGAAAAGTTCATCGGGTCAGTCAATTACGGGAATGATCACGTTCGGAGCAATCATGTTTTATGAGATTATGTATGGTGACATGTGATCTCCATAGTATAGCTACTTGGGAGGTACTTAGACACAAACTATTCTCTGAGGGCAATTTTGTGGATTCTGCATTGAATTTGCCTTAAAAGCATTCTTTGCATTGTTCGTGATATTACTGGCGTGCATAAACTATACTAAAGGTAGTCTTCGCACCAAATTAATATTTAAACACGATATCGATTGATGATATGATGAAGTCTTCTCCAATATGCTTGTTGTCCAAAGCTTCCAAGTCTAAATCATGGCTGTGGCATCGTCGTTTAAACCATTTAAACTTTGGCACAATCAATGATCTTGCTCAAAAAGATCTGTTAGTAGTCCCTACCATGATTGAAGTTTGAAAAGATCATCTTTGCTCAGCCTGTCAACTTGGAAAAAGCAAGAAGTTCTCCTCTCAAACCAAACTAAAAACATAAATAAGTGGAAGGATCTTCATACTCCTACACATGGATCTTGTTGGTCCAATGAGAGTCCATAGTATTAATGGAAGAAATACATTTTTAGTCATCGTGGATGACTATTCAAGATTCACATAGTAAAGTTTTTGAGTATCAAAGGATGAAACTCCCAGAGTTTGTCATCAACTTTCTTTAAGCAAATAACAGGTTGTCTCAACAACCAGTCAGATACATCCAACAGATAATGGACAAGAATTCATCACCAAGTTATTCGTAAATCGACTATGAAGGTGTGGGGGGCATTTTTCATCAAAGTCTGTTCCGAGACTCTCAACAAAACACGTTGTCGAAAGATGAAATGTACACTTGTTGAAGCAGCACGGTACAATGTCTGATTATCTCAAAAGCATTGATGTATCTAGGCAAAGCAGTATCTACTGCTTGTTACCCTCCAGAATCGATCCTAATTCATACTCCGACACAACAAAACCCCTATGAGCTTGACATGAATAAGAAAGCCTTAACTTACATTGTCACCGAGTATTTTTGGTGTCTCATTGCTATCCTACAATGAAATCGAAGATCTAGAAAAATTTCAAGCTAACATGACATTGGGATTATTTGTTGGGTATAAGCTCCCAGCATGAAGGGCTATAGAAACTATAACAAGAGAACCATCGATTAATGGAAACAATTTCACGGTAAAATAAAAGAGGGTAAAATATATATTTTTAAAAAAAAATTTTATGTGGGGGGGGGGTGGGTTTTGGGGGTTGTGTGGGAGGGTTGATGATTATTGAGAAGTGTATATGATGGATGTATATTGCAGTGATGGTGTAAAGGGTATTAGATTGGATGGAGAAAATGAGAAGTGAAAGATTAGTAAGTATTGAATATTATGTGTTTTGAGGGTATGGGTGAATTAAATTGAGTGGTTTTATTGTTTTTGATTATTTTGGATAATGTAAAGTAGAGTAGTGGTTAGAGAATTTGGGTGAGTATATGTATAAGGGTATTATTAATTTGATATTGTGGATAATTATATAAATGTAATGTCAAATGATGAATATAAAATGATTAATAAATAGTCTTTAAAAGGTGTTGCTGATGGTCATACTATAGAAGAATCCTATATTTCTAAAGCTGAACTTAATCCATCAGTTTAAACTGTGCAGAGAAACTTGTTTATGAAAAATCAACATTAGGGGTTGTTGAGTTTAGATGAAACAAACAAAGTGTGTCAACAACAGGATCTATCTTAGTATTTGGAAATAGGATAACACTATTGTGTAGATCCTATTGGTATTCCCTTTATCAGCAGGTATAACTCAAGAAAACTGTTAGCTTCCAGAAGCTTGTGTGTTTGTTATCCATACTGAACTGTCAAAGTCGAACCCAAGAAATCAAATGCTGTGATAGAAGACGCTGGTTTCATGCATGCAAGATGAAATTCACGGAATTTGATCGACTTGAAGTATGGATTAGTACCTCTCCAATCTATGTTATGGTTATCGCTCTCAGTGGATCTACTAAAGTGAACTGATGAATATGGTGATGAACTGAAAATAAAAAAAGCTCGTTAGTTTGTAAAAAAAAAGGGATATCGTCAGGAGGAAGGTATTGATTTTGAAGAATCGTTTGCTCCAGTTGCACGGATAGAGGCCATCAGAATATTCATTGCCAATGCCGCAACCAAGAATATGATCATCTACCAAATATGGATAGCAAAACAGCTTTCTGAATGGTGATATTCAAGAAGAAAGAATTATGTTAGTCAGCCTAAAGGATTTGAAGACCAGGAAAATCCTACTCACGTTTATTGTCTGAAGAAGGCTCTTTATGGGCTAAAGCAGGCACCAAGGGCATGGTATGACACACTATCAAAGTTCCTTTTGGCCAACAATTTCTTCAAGGGTGCCGTGGATCCAACGTTATTCACACGCAAATCAGGCAAACATATTCTACTTGTTCAAATATACGTAGATGACATCATTTTTGCCTCAACAGATCATAATGCGTGTCACGTATTTCCAGAGAAATGAGTCTCAATTTCAGATGTCAATGATGGGAACACATGTCATTTTTTCTTAGACTACAAGTTTCTCCAAAGTCCTAGAGTCATCATTATTAACAAGCAAAATATGCTCTCGATACCTTAAAGAAATATGGAATAGGATCTCTCTGACCCTGTTGAAACACCAATGGGGGATCGATTGAAACTATACGAGATCTCATGGGGATTCAAGTTGACCCAAACTCGATTTAAGGAAGGTTAGCTCCCAAAAGTACCTAGACGCTAGTATACCAGACCTGTATTCGCTGTGTTCATGTGTGCTAGATAGTCAGGCTCAAGGCCTACCAAAAGACACCTTGAGCAATCGCAAACGTATCTTTCGGTACCTAAAAGGAACCATTAACATGGTGTTTGGTATCGAAGGACAATGCTAGTCACTAACTGGCCTTAAGCAGATGCGGATCATGCGGGTGTCAAAGATTCGAGAAGAGTAGCGGGGAAGTGCTCAGCTTCTGGAATAGATTGGTTAGTGGTCATCAAAGAAGTCAAATAGCACGCCATCTCACAACAGAGTGCGGAATACATTGGCAGTGTATGTGATGCTGTGCTCAATCCTTTGGATGAGATCACAGGCTAAAAGATCAACGGCTTTCTTGTTCAATAAGATTCTCTGTACTGTGATAACAAAGTGCCATTGCTTTAAGCTGCAACAATGTCCAGCACTCACGATCTAAGCACATCGACATACGACACATTTCATTCGAGAGCAAGTGGAAAATGGAGTGGTTGAACTCTACTTCGTGGAAACAAACTATCAACTGGCAGATATCCTCACAAAAGCTTTACAAAGAGTGCTTTCGAATTTCTACTCCCACGACTTGGGATGAAGAGTTTAACCCCTGAAACACCAAACGCCACTCACGAAGGAAGGAAGTAAAATGAAGTGTCCTCATGTATCCTTTGTACAGCAAGTACATAAAATAGACTTGTAAATATTAATAAGTCATTTGGAATTAACAAAATGGATTGCAATTACTTCAAACTACAACCCGGTTCTCATTTAAAGGAAAGATTGTCGTCTGAAAGACAACTGTTCTACCAACGGTGAATTAATTAACTCGAGTCAATAATTACTTATATATCCATGCAATTTGGGATTAATGTACGTTTCAGTGCATTTTTCTTAATTTGGAAGAGAAGTCTTCCAGTTTTGATAACCAAATAATTTCTCTAATGATTCCTTCAAAATTATTTTGTGTAACCCCTGTGGTAATAGTTTTGTTTGCAATCCATCCGGACAAATTTTTGACACTCAATATCAATGACTACAGCTCTTTCAATAGAAAATGGGTCATCGATTGAGGGGGAGAGTGTTGTTCAAATTTAAAGTTTGGGTGCCGATTGGAAAGAGTAACCGGGTCTTGGAGAGAGAAAAGAAGCTAAGGAACCAAATCTTTAAAGCTCTCACTGCATCAGCTGATGTTCCCTCTAGCTTTACAGAGACTACTGATACAACATCAACACTTCAACCACCACCACCTCCACTACAAAAAACCGACATTTATCATCGATAAATTATGTGTAGAAATTTAAAAGATCTGAGAGAACACTTACAAAATCAGTAGAATCTACATTAAGTGGAGAGGCACAGAGATATTGGCTACTGTCTAATCAAGAGAAGTGACTGATTTTATCATTCCAGCATTAAGGTCAATATCATCGGTAATGAAACATACATCTCGTACATTATAAGTAGTATGGAATTAGATGTTATGTGTCAGTCTATGAATTTTTCATGAGTTTTTCATTAAACTCGAAAAACTAGGTTTTTGAGTTTAACGAAAAAATCTTTCAAAATTATCATATCTGACATTATAAGAAAAAAAAATAGTAAAATAAAAAAAAAAAAAAAAAAAAAAAATAACAAATTAAAAAAAATTAACACGAACCACAACTATTGAGGGTGTAGCATTAATATGATCCATACATATCTATGTAACTAAAATAGATCATACATCTAAGGTTCTCAGGTGTATTCTCCACCACAATGTGCTAAATATTTCGAATACCGATGCACATGTTGAGGGGGAGCTTTTCTGAAATGCAAAAACAATCGGGTACTAAACACTTTGATAGTTATATCATAAGTACCTGATTGAGTTTTTCAACAGTGATTTTATGGCAAGGTGAACTGTACCAAAAGACTGACCATGTATTTACTTTTATCGAAGTTATAAGGATGGTAAGGTTAGGTACTCGTTCCTATGATCCTGCCAGAACCGGAGGGATCTACCCAGGGACAATCCACTAGTTAGTACAGAAGTCCTTAGGTATGATTAAAAGGAGTAAATGTGAGAACAAGGGAATAGTGCCGACTGAGATGGAGCTAGTACTGGAATATACCCAACAAGGTGCTAGTCATGAAGTCTCGGTAAGCACTGAAGGGGTTGAGGAATGAAAAAGAATTGTACAGATAAAGGGTGTAAAGAAAGAAGCCCTCCATACACTTAAGGCAGAAACCGGGTCAATACATATGCTGTCAGAATCACAAGTTGATTGCTGACATTGAAGACGACATCATGGACCCAGTGATGCAATGCACAACCCTTCCCAGCCATTCGAGTTTCTCTTGAAAGAAACTTGTCTCATTTGTCACGGAGACTAAACATGCAATCTACTGTCTCACTCACTCCGAGTAAGTCGGTATTGAAAAGGTGGCAGTCAGCTCCAGCCTCCGATCACTAATATCAAAGCGCACTTTCGAGTCTAGAGCCAAGAGATCATCAATTAATCTCGTTAGGACACATTTCCATTTATCTTGTCTTTCACACACTGTGGAAACAAGGTTATCTTAAGAGTCCTACGCATTATCCTTGTGATATTGCCAGAACATCCGAGTGATACGAAGGTATTCACTATGAAGATGGAAATCCTGCTAGAGCCTACATCAAACAAGCTCTAGGTAGGTGACTTGTGCGATTCTACAAGAATCAAACTTGTGTCAACTGGAAAGAAACGATGGTGCGATTCTACGTGAATCAAACTTGTTCCAGCATAAGAATTGACGGTTATTGAACATTTGACAACCAATCAAAACTATCGAAGTGTTACAAAATATTTTCATAATTAACACTTAGACTGATTTTTCAAATCAATTTTCTCTTTATTGCTAACTGTTTCATTACAGGATCATTTAAAGATGGAGATGGAGATGGAGATACCCAGTTCCAGTAATGTCAAGTTAATAACCGAATGCTCAGACACGACCTACACTTGTTATGAAGTTATGAAAGATCTCATAAAGGTGTCAAAGCTTCCGCAAACTCTGATATCATATTCTTCTTCACAAGTGCACAAGATGGCAATAGATTACTAGATGATGAGAGATTATGTTTGGATGATGATCTCAAGAAAGCTCATGATCAAAATCAAAACAAGTCAAAGTGAACAAGCTCAATTGTTATCTAAAGATCACTACAACAAAGTACTAGATGTAACATGAAGAATCAAAAGACTGCAAGCTGTAAGAGCTTAAGTCTAGTGTTTTCAAGGGTGACCTCCCTTAGGGGGAGATTGTTAGATATGAGTAAAAGACTCGGTCACCCCGTATATTTATTGTTTATAATAGTTCGTAGTTTAATAGTTAATCGTATGTCTTTCGGTTTTAAGCCGGGTACTAATACCCGGTATTTTGTAAAAACTATATAAGCCTCTTCCAACTTTGGAAGAGGTAAGCTAGTCAATTTCATTTTCCTTTTACACATACACTTTATCTCTCTAGAAATATCACTCTATGTGTTTCTCTCTCTAGAAACTAGCCCAATCACAAGAATCATCACCCGTGTTATGAATTAAACGATCCTACAATTGGTATCAGAGCAGGTTTGAATTCGTGATTGATTCTTATGGTTGATTAAGCTTAAATTCGTGCTTATTTGTGAAAGAAAAGCCCACGGCTCAAAAAGCAATACGGGCTTAATTTGTTGGTTAATCTTGGTGTTTCTCTTGCTCTACATGTTAAACAAGGTATATTGTTGCCACTACTAGTGAATCACAAGCTCCTAGTTCGATTTTAAAGATTACAAGGTTCGAATTTATTTGTGTTCTAAGTGGAGAGTTGCTTCATTATAGAAGATCAACAAAGATATACATGTTATTGTGTGCTTAATCTTCATTTAGACACTTAGTATTACATGTTAAAGCTTTAATTCATGGTTTATAAGCTCATTTAAAGTGTTTATGCAAAATTCGTCCTTGGTGTTCTTGGTGGCGGTTTGACAAGGTTAGGGACAAGATCCACGTTTTAAGGAAAAGGTAAGCGGCGGTTTGACTTGGTCAAAGGCGAGTTGACTGGGTCGAAGGCGAGTTGCCTTTTATTGTGGCGGTTTGACAGGTTTGGAGGCGAGTTGATTATTTAATTAGCAAAAACAAACGTTACTCTGTCCATTTTACCATTTAACGGCGAGTTGCCTAAACAAACGGCGGTTTAATTATTTAAATCTTGGCGGCGAGTTGAGATATCAAAAGGCGAGTTGATTAGACTATTAGGCAGCGGTTTGAGATTACTTGGTGGCGGTTTGCTTAGAGACAGAAGGCGGTTTGGTTGATTTTCTCAGTGGCGGTTTGGTCATTATCAGGAGGCGGTTTGCTTATCATTTTAATTAAAAATTCATATAAGTAACCTTCGGACTTTGAACATTACACGACACTTAATCAAACAAAATAAAACATCAACATAAACCATAATCAAGGACTTAAAAGACATTATTCAAACAGCAAACAAATCTTAAACAAACAAATTATTCACTTACGGTTTTCTAGTGATTTTGTAAAATCTCGTTAAATCTGTTATCGGTTTAACTTACACTTGTAAAATCCCGTAATCGATAAATCAAGATGTCTAATATGTCGGAAGATATCCAGTACGCCAGTTCAGATACACGCCCACCAATGCTTGATAGAACAGACTTTGAATCTTGGCAGCAAAGGATTCGTCTGTATTGTCTGGGAAAAGATAATGGAGAAAATATAATGAAATCAATTACTGAAGGTCCATTTAAAATGGGAACAATGAGAGATACCCTTACTGAAGGAGGTGAGGGTGCACTTCATCTAGGTCCAAGCTGACATTCGTGCTATAAATATCATACTTCAAGGTATACCAAAAGACATCTACTCTCTCATCAACCACTATACTGACGCCAAA
>BQNB010081977.1:0-29465 GCA_026074375.1 Tanacetum coccineum | reverse complement strand
TATTTGGTTTGTTGATTTGTTTGAAATTTGGCGCAGTTGGATTATGAAAAAAAAATTTTTTTACCCTATTACCAAAATCTAAATTTTTTTGTAAAAATAAGCTAAAAAGGCTAAAGAAAAAAATTATATTTTACTTAATTTTTCCCGCCAAAAAGTGTTGCTAAAAAGGTGTCGACCGAAATAACTTTTACCCTATTACCAAAATTTGAATTTGATGTAAAAATAAGTTAAAAAGGCTATAGAAAAAAGATTACAAAATACTTAATTTTTCCGCCAAAAAGTGTCGCTAAAAGGGGTGTCGTCTGGATATGTTTCTATCGTCTGAATACTTTTTTTTTTAAATCAAACCGCTGCGTATATGTTTCTATCAAACCGCCGCTTTGAAATCAACCAAACCGCAACCGCTGCTTAACAGGCCAACTCGCAGCCAAGATCTTACTAGGCAAACCGCCGTGGTTTTGAAGTAACTCGCTGCCTAGTTTTGTTAACTCGCTGGATCAATAAAATAATCAACTCGCCGTGAGCAACTCGCTGCCTATAATCTTAGCAACTCGCCGTGTGTTTTAGCAACTCGCCGTGAGCAACTCGCTGCCTATAAACTAAGCAACTCGCCGTGAGCAACTCGCTGCCTATAATCTTAGCAACTCGCCGTGTGTTTTAGCAACTCGCCGTGAGCAACTCGCTGCCTATAATCTTAGCAACTCGCCTTTGACCTGGTCAACTCGCCGGCTACCTTTTCCTAAAAATCCGGTTCTTGTCCCTTTCTTTTGTCAACTCGCCATCAAGAACAATAATATAATAAGCAACCCACCACGAAGAACACTAGCTCGATTTAAGCAACATCAATCCATTTGAGCCTTTTAACCACGAAACAAAGCTAAAACATGTAACACAATGATGGTGTATGAAGATTAACCTTCCAATATCATGTGTTTCTTCCTGGATCAAAAGATACGAAGCAACTCTCCACGAAGAACACCAAAATAATTCGAACCTTATAAGCTTTGTTTTCGATCTTGAGGCTTGAGAATCACTTGTAATAGCAACAATACTTCTTCCTTAGCATTTATAGCATGAATAACCACAAGATTAACCAACAAAGTAAGCCCGGATAATCTTTTTGAGCCGTTGGCTTTTCTAAACAAAATAAGCCACGAAATTTAGCTTATTTAACCACATAAATCAATCACGAATCCAACTAGGCTCTGATACCAATTGTAGGATTGTTTATTTCATAACACGATGATGATTCTTGTGATTGGGCTAGTTTCTAGAGAGAGAAACACATGTGAGAGAATATCTAAAGAGAGAAAATGTGTTTTCTATGAAAAGAGTAAATGACTAGCTTACCTCTTCCAAAGTTGGAAGAGGCTTATATAGTTTTTACAAAATACCGGGTATTAGTACCCGACATAAAACCGAAAGACATACGATTAACTATTAAACTACGAACTATTATAAACAATAAATATACGGGGTGACCGAGTCTTTTACTCATATCTAACATGGGACAACAAAATACATTTTTACAGATCTCATCTCTAGCTTGTTAATAATACGCTTCATAAGATTTTAACAAATTTCAAAACTTTAATCAAGACATAATGGGATTCATCCCAATTCATAAGTAGATTATGTCTTGAATACCTCTAGGCTGAAACTTTATTGAGTGTATCCATGACACACGCAAAATTCTAACCTTCATCGATTTTTGGAGGTAGAGCAATTGAAGTTATCAGAAATCAAACAACATGAATATAGTTTGTTTCAACTCATTAGACATACCATAATAATGTGGTATTCTATGAATATTGGAATCGTGACACTTCATCAGAATTCTCTAGATAACTTAATTCTCTTTGGATCAAATACTCATCAATTGGGTCGAGCCAAATTGAATAGAAAGTATTTTAAACCAAGTGCATGCTATAACGTATATATCTTCGAATGGTACAATAACTCTATGTTTATGTGTTTCAAGAAAACATAACATGTCAAGTATACGTTATAAGTCTTTGAATAATTCAAGGACATTATTGTTCATATGTTAATCAAGAAGACATAACAATTTTACTACTTACTTTATGTTATGAGTCATTGATAAATTCAAAGACTTTATAATTATGTCTTAACAAGAACATAATTATTCTAACTAAAGTAATTATGAACGCAAACTCTTAAGTTCAATAGTAATTTCAAGTTAATTTTATACTTCATAATTATGATTATATAATTTAACCATAAGTCTATTGACTAAAACATGTAGTTAAAATGTTGAAGTAGCTTACTATTATATCTTGACATTTTATTATAATAGGACAACAAACATCGTGTTTAAGTCCTAGTAGATTTATTAGCTTTCTTACCCTGCGGTTAAGAGAAACCAATAATTATATTGTTATATGTTGTTCCTTGCACACATTTAAAATTTTTCCCACTTGTGTATAGGACAACATTCTCTAATGTTGACAAACAATACGATAAGCACTCGATTGTTTAAACAATATGATAGTATCATAGATTTTACAAGTAGATTTCGAACTATAACGTTTAATAAGGAATTGTGGATTATTTATAGATAAGTTTTTCGGAAAATGACATCGTAAAGGCAACATGTTATCTATAAAATAAAATACAATTTTCCTTAATCCATGGTCGTTCATATTCAGAAAGTAATGAATTATTTCAAAGCAAGCTAGAAATAATAAGGGAAACTCACAAAGAAATAAATCTTGTAGCTCCCACTGAAATTGACATCATAACATGAATGTCATTTCAGTAGTAAAACGCAAAGCTCCCACTGGATTTGTCAACATTGTAAGTGTTACATTACCATTAGAAAGCAAATAGCAATTTATTTACTTTCTTACTCTCTTAAAATGCCTGCAAGTAGCAATGTACTTAGGTATTGAATAGAGTATATGAATACTTATGTAGATGAGGGACTAGCCATTCATGCTTTTATTAACTTGAACATTTTAGCATGCAATTCCTCCTTAATCGGTCTGCCTAGCTACAAGGGTATTTAACACTTTTAAGGAATGAGTCGAGTCTAAGAAAATTTACTTATAAGACCTGCTAGCAATTTTCTTTACTCGTGCGGTTTAAACTCATACATCGTGACAAGTGCAAGATGTGATTATTTTGGTAGCTATAGATAAAATGTACTCTAGTTACATAAAATATTTTATCTTTTAAAGATTTCAGAACCGAAAGAGGGCAATGAAAGATTAAAAGTGAGTTTAAATATAATTGATAATAATTAAATTATAACCCTATCTTATTCTTGTCAACCAATGAGAAGAGATAGAAGTAAGACACTTCTTACCAGGAAAAGAGACTATGTTTATCTTTTATGAGAAAACAAACTTTCGTTTACGAATTATGTTGCAATAACACAATTAATCAGAACATAGAAGATTCAATTTAGTATTTTCGATAATTAAATTCTTAATAGAATTAACTACCCAATTAATTTTCTAATTAAGACTGAGATCCAACTTGACCTCCTACTTGGTAACTAGAGGTCTGACCAGTGAGAAAACAAGTAGGGAAAAAGGTAAGCGACGATCGTTAATTACAATTAATGCAACTCTTAGATTTATGAGACCGGTCAAGACATTAGTAAACATGTAATAATGCCAAGAGCATGTTTAGTTCTCATCTTATGCCTCAAGCACGAGGTCTGACCAGGACTACCGGATTTAAGTCGACCAAGCAAGAACTTGCAAAAATAGTTAGAGGTTTGACTAGTGAACCGTAATTGCCATGGGGTTGGAATGACCCCGAGGTCTGACCAGAGCGGCTAAACCAACGAAACGTGTTTTTGGTTGGGTGGCATTGACTTAAAATTTTCAAAGGGGTATGCACATAAATGTGTTAAAAGCATGTACAAAGAGGCATGCAAAACAACTTTGTAGCACTGTATTTTAAAAACCTTTATAGTTGACATTGTAGTGATACATTGGTTCACGGTAACTCTAATCGAACGCACAAAGAAGCGGAGAATCAGGTCAATGCGAAGCATATAAAAAACCTGAGTTCTTTAGGGGTGTTGAGCACTTCCGCCTTAAACTTATCTTATAGTTTGTTCTAGTGGATGAGCCGTACTTCCCAATAATCCATAACGTCCAGTTTTTAATTGTTCTTGAAATCAAGTTTCATATATTAAAGTCTTATTAATTTTCTCAAAATCAAATTTTGCACGAAACAAATAATAGGTCACTATGAGCAAGTATTTAAACGTGTAATTAATAGACTAGTTTTAATATCATCTTTCATTAGGTATTAGTCCATATTGCATACAATTTAAGCGTGTAAACGAGTAAACAAGTAAATTATGCATAAGACAAATACATAAGATGACATTAAATTAACAAGTAAACAAGTAAAATCCGAGTTCTCTAACGAGTCTTCCCCAATTGGAGAACCATAAGACCCTCACTAAGATTTCATCAATGTGCCTAGATCGCCCCATTCATCACAAAAGTGACTGAGTAGGTCTTATGGCCGGAAGGATTGACATAGACTAAATCAGACTAAATATGTAAAAGATCTAATTTCCAAAAATAAAAGATTTAAGTTACCATAAATAAAATCAAGATCTTTTAAATATATAGTGTGATCTTTATAAAAGGAAAAAGATATTCTAAATTAACAGTTTAATTTTATTCCTTTTAGCAATCAATAGTGATCAAGATCTAGATCTACAGATTTTATTTAATTATGGCAAGGATTTGCATAATCTTTGCCATATTTGCAAGAAAACATTAAATAAGAATTTAGTGCAGCAGATCAAGTTATATGAATTAAATCTAGGCGTGAACATGCAAGACATGATATAATTCAAAAGTGTAACCCTAATGCCAAAACGAGTTGACTCGTGATGCCACTGTTGGGATTTAACATACTAGATAACCAGTTTAGCTACGAGTACGCAACGAAATGGATCTAGTTAAGGCACATAGATTAACACTTAATAAAGTAAATAATTATAACATTAAAAGTAAATAATCACTTATCTCTTGATCTTGATCTTGAAACGGGTTTAGCAGTTAAATTACGGCCTCTACGGTTGCTCACACAAACACGTCAACCAAGTACGAGTTGATTGCTAGTCACCTTCACGATCCAAACACCTTGTGTATACACCAATTACCAAACGCACCTTGTGAGCCTCTTGTAATTGAAAACCAAGACAAACCCTAATTCGGTTAGGGTTTAACCGAATAACCAAACGCCCCTAATTCGGTTTGATATAAACCAATAACCAATAAACCCTAATTGGGTTTAAGTCTTTGTCAAGCTAGTAGAACCACCAACGAGCACCACATGTGAATCTTGAATCACCAAACAAGAGAAACAAGAAAATCGAAAAACCCTAATTAGGGTTTGTCAAATTCGGTGGAGGGGAGAGATGAACCGAAAATCCCTTATAAGAGTATAAGGGGTTCGGTTAGGGTTTTGAGGGAAAGAAAGAAACAATTTTAGGGTTTAGGGATTTTATCAATTGAATGAATAAGGAATGAGGTGAAGGGTGAGGGTATTTATAGGCTCCCAACCCTAACCCAATTCTTGTAGGACAAGGAAACCTAAAGTTTCCTTTTCCCCCTTTTATTTTCCCCATAAACGAACCAAACAGCCCTCTAGAACCCTTAGGGGAGGTCGGCTACAATAGGCCACCCCCGAGGTTTGGGTTTTGTTCGTTTAAGTCATTCGGTTTTATATTTTAAATATCGTTATACTTTATTAAACAATTAACGGTAAATAACGACTATTTAAATATTATCGTGAAGTAAAACGTTCTCTAAGTGTTTAACGTGTGTGCCCCCAATAGGCTCGCGTATTTCTAACGTATAACTTGCGGAATCGATTTCCATTTTCCAACATGTTTAACTAGTGTAACGAATATTTAAAATATATAAATCGAATGGACTAAAATTGACAAAAACCGAACCTTATGGGTGTCATTTGTTGGCCGACCCATATAGCTTCTAGAAGAGGGTTTTGAGATAAATTTTAGAGACAATGGATAAGTATTGTATTTTGATAAGAATTATGAGGGTATCCTAGTTTAACTACAACTAGGGTTAGAGGGCTATATAAACAACCCGTATTCTCCTCATTAATTATTGATTGGTCCTATTCACATAATACCGTACGATATACAGTTTTCATAGTCTGTCTGACTCATTGATGATAACTCCTTTTTTAATCCCTACGTCGCATTCAATTTATATAGTCATATGCATGATATTTATATTATACATAATGAATTTACATGCATGTTACTTACATGCATGTAAACCCATACGTGGATAATTGAATGGTCTCGCTTGATCGCATGTATATTAGACGATCCAGTATAGGTGGTTTTAGTTCTCCTAGTTTGACAACTACACAATCTATTTTGGGGTTTCATGGTTTTCCCTGTACCGAATTCGATCAAACCCTAACTAGGGTTTTCTGATTTTCGGTTCAAGTAAACAAGGGTTGTTTGGTTTTCGGGTCAAGCTCAAGTGGTGCGTTTGGTTCGATTATACAACACATGGTGTTTGGTTCGTGAAGGTTAACTAGCAATCGACTCATACTTGGTTGACGTGCTTGTGTGAGCAACCGTAGAGGTGGTAATTTAATCACTCGTTTCAAGATCAAGATCTGGCGTAAGTTTATTGATTTTTATCATTAAACAAAAGGTTAGTAAATTACTTGTTTAATTTATATGTGTTAATCTATATGCTAAAACTAGATCCATTCCGCCGCGTACTCGTAGCTAATTGGTTACCTAGTTTGTTAAATCCCAACAGTGGCATCACGAGCCAACTCGTTTTGGCATTAGGATTACACTTTTTGAATTATATCTTGTCTTGATTTGTACACGCCTAGATTTAATTCATATGCTTGATCTGCTGTGCTTAATATTTTATTTATTGTTTTCTTGCAAATATGGCAAAGATTATGCAAATCCTTGCCATAATTAAATAAAATTTGTAGATCTAGATCTTGAAAATAATTGATTTTAATATTGTAAAAAGGAATAAAATTAAACTCTTAATTTAGTAAGATATGTTTCTTTTTAAAATAGATTACACTATATATATAAAAGATCTTGATTTTATTTATGGTAACTAAAATCTTTTATTTTTTGGAAACTAGATCTTTTACATATTTAGTCTAATTGTGTTTACCTTTCCGGCCATAAGACCTACTCAATCACTCTTGTGATGAATGAGGCGATCTAGGCACATTGATAAAAAACCTAGCGAGGGTCTTATGGTTCTCCAATCAGGGAAGACTCGTAAGAGAACTCAGATTTTACATGTTTACTTG
The DNA here is from genome assembly GCA_026074375.1 of Tanacetum coccineum. Lineage (NCBI taxonomy): Eukaryota > Viridiplantae > Streptophyta > Magnoliopsida > Asterales > Asteraceae > Tanacetum > Tanacetum coccineum. Next base: position 22,136 of record BQNB010081977.1, on the reverse strand, counting down.
TTTAATTAATGTTATATTTGTATTATGTATCTTGATATGCATATTTGTTTACTTGTTTACACGCCTAATCAATATGCAATACAGACTAATACTTATAGAGAAAGATGATATTAACCTGTATATTAATTCACATGCCTAAATATCATGTTCACGGTAACCTGCTATTTGTTTCGTGGAAAATTCGTTTTTGAAGAAATTAATAAGACATTAAACTATGAAACTTATTTTCATGAATTAAAAGCTGGACATTATGGATCTATAAGAAGTACGGCTCATCCACTAGAACAAACTATAAGAGAAGTATAAGGCGGGTCGTTTTTACGTAATTCCCTAAAGAAATAAGGTTTTTAATAAGCTTCGCGCTGACCTGTTTCTCCGCTTCTTTGTGCGTTCGATTGGAGTTACCGAGAACCTTATGTATCACTACAATGTCGCCTAGTAAAAGTTTTTATAAAACCAGTGCTACAAAGTCGTTTGCATGCTTCTTTGTACACGTTTTAACACATTTATGTTCATACCCTTTTAAAATTTTTAAGTCTATGCCAACCAACTAGAAACACGTGCTTTTGCCTTGACCGCTTTGGTCAGACCTTAGGGCCATTCCAACCCATGGCGAATTTCGTGCACTGGTCAGACCTCTGGCGATTTTTACGCGTTCTTGCTTGGTCGACTTAATTCGAGTAGGCTTGGTCAGACCTTGGACTCAAGGCATAAGATGATACTAAACATGCTCTTAACATTATTACTTGATTAATAATGTTTTGACAAGTATCATAAATCTAAGAGTTGCATTAAAATGCAATTAACGATCGACACTTACCTCTTGCCCCACTTGTTTACGCCCTGGCCAGACCTTTGGTAATAAGTGGGAGGTCAAGTTGGATCTTAGTCTTAATTAGTAAATTAATTGGGTAGTTAATTCTATTAAGAATTTAATTATTGAAAATACTAAATTGAACTTTCTATGTTCTGATTAATTGTGTTTTGCAACATAATTCGTAAACAAAAGTTTATTTTTCTTTAAAAGATAAACATAGTCTCTTTTCCTAGTAAGAAAAGGTGAGACTTACTTCTATCTATACTCATTGGTTGACAAGAATAAAATAGGATTATAATTGAAAATTTTCAATTAAAATTAAACTCATTTACTGTTTTTCATTACCCTTCTTTTTGGCTTTGAAATAATTAAAAGATAAAATATTTTGAGTAACTAGAAAACATTTTATGTATAGCTACCAAAATAAATTACATCTTGCATTTGTCACGATGTATGAGTTTAAATCGCAATGAGTAAAGAAAATTGCTAGCAAGTATTCTAGGTAAATTTTCTTGGACTCGATTCATTCCTTATAAGTGCTAAACACCCTTGTGGCTAGGCAGACCGATTAAGGAGGAATTGCATGCTAAAATGTTCAAGTTAATGAAAGCATGAATGGCTAGTCCCTCATCTACATAAGTAGAAATTCATATACTCAGTTCAATACCTAAGTACATTGCTACTTATAGGCATTCTAAGAGAGTAGGAAAGTAAATAAATCGCTATTTGCTTTCTACTGGTGATGTAACACTTCAAATGTTGACAAATCCAGTGGGAGCTTTGCGTTTTATTACTGAAAAGACATTCATGTAATGTTGTCAAAATTCAGTGGGAGCTACAAGCTTTATCTCCTTGCTAGTTACCCATATTATTTCTAGCTTGCGTTGAAATAATTCTTCACTTTCCTAATATGAACGACCGTAGTTTAAGGAAACTTGCATTTTGTTTTATAGATAACACGTTGCCTTTCCAATGTTGCTTTCCGAAACGTTATCTATAGAATACTAATCCACAATTCCTTATTAAACGTTCTGGTTTGAAATCTACTTGTAATATCTATGACACAATCATATTGTTTATACTTTCGAGCGCGTGTCGTATTGTATTAAATAATGTTGTCCCGTACACAAGTGGGAGAAATGGTAAGTGTGTGCAAGGAACAACATATAACGATATGATTATTGGTTTCTCTTGATCGCAAGGTAAGGAAGCTAATCATTTTACTAGGACTTGAACACACAAGATGTTTGTTGTCTTATTACAATTAAATGTCAAGATATAATAGTAAGCTACTTCAATATTTTGACTACATGTTTTAGTCAATAGACTTATGGTTAAATTATATAATCATAATTATGAAGTATAAAATTAACTTGAAATTACTATTGAACTCAAGAGTTTGCGTTCATAATTACTTTAGTTAGAATAATTATGTTCTTGTTAAGACATAATTATAAAGTCTTTGAATTTATCAATGACTCATAACATAAAGTAAGTAGTAATTTTTTATGTCTTCTTGATTAACACATGAACAATAAGGTCCTTGAATGATTCAAAGACTTATAACGTATACTTGACATCATCTGTTTTTTTGAAACATATGAACATAGAGTTATGTACTATTCAAAGATATATACGTTATAACATGCACTTGGTTTTAAAATACTTTGTACTCAATTTGGCTTGACCCAATTGGTAAGTATTTGATCCAAAAGAGAATTAAGCTATCTAGAGAATTCTAATGGAGTCTCACAATTCCAATACTCATAGAATACCACATGATTATGGTATGTCTAATGTGTTGAAACAAACTATATTCATATTGTTTGATATCTGATAACTTAAATGGCTCTACCTCCAAAATCGATCAAGGTTAGAAAATTGCGTGTGTCATGGATACACTCAATCTAATTCCAACCTAGAAGGTATTCAAAACATTATCTATTTATGGATTGGATGAATCCTATTATGTCTTGATTAAAGTTCTAAAATTTGTTAATACCTTATGAAGCATATTATTAACAAGCTAGAGATGAGAACTATAAAATGTATTTTGTTGTCCCAATTAAGAACAATTTATTGTTGCTTAAATACTTAGTATTTAGAGAAGTATCTTTTCTTACAAAAGTAAGTGGGAGTATCTATAGATCTTGAAGATATTCAAGAACAAAATACATAACCTTCTGAATTCACTTGCTGATGTCATACTAAGGTTTAACATGAAAATGTCAAACCAAAGTATAATGTAACTCTCATTCATAAATCCACAAGGATACCTCATCAATGGAATGATATTTTTATATCAATGCTGAGGAATATTAGTTAAAGGGTCATTATAAACCTGCTAACTAAATAAGATGAATGATCACATCTTGAATCTGATAAATATATTAGAATTGTGAATGACAAGATTCAGTCCTAAAAGGCAATCAATGTTATAAGCTTGATTGATCTTTTACCAAACATTTAAAATGTAAGGTTAAAATGAGTTTCTTTTTAAGAAAGGATCATAAAGACAAAATTGTATACATGTTAATGCCTGACTGATGATAAGAGTTTTTAATCTTACTCAAGTAATTGATTATGATTAAATCTTTTTTTCTACACGCATTAATTATATAAAGATAACTAATTGTCATACAAGTTTTCTTGAATTTGACATATGGCGAATTAAGGATCATAACTCTTTCCTGAATGATTACCTCGCTAGGACGATGTGTAATCAAAAAGGGGTTATGAATCTATATTTGTCATATGACAATTAAGTTGAATAACTCTTTTCCTTAATGGTTACCTTTTGCGAGGACGGTGTGTAATCAAAAGGGGTTATGAGTTTAAAATAATCTTTATAAAATATACAAGATAAAATAATTCAAGTGTGGATTGAATCATGCATCTAGGAGCTGAGATCTTAAGTTTATTCACAATATGGTTTCTGATTAAATTAAGATAACTCCTGAGTACACCTGACATCAAGTGGGAGCACTATGTTTTCCCTTAAAATCCATATGTTGTGTAACATATTGAAGGTATCATTCCATCTAACATAGATGTTAATACTAGAGGTTGGAATGAAACTTCACTTGGGAATTTAGGAAATAAAACAAACGACCTTGGAATAAATGTTTAGTGAAATAACATATGCGGAAATTAAGTCCAACACAATGCAATACATCATTGAAGCAAGTCTTAAATGATATATTTCACTTGAGATAATTTAATACATGGATGGAAACCTTGTGTTTTTAACAAAGGATTCATCATGTATATCTTATATTGTGTATGAGACTGGTTGTTACTTTTGCACAAGAGCAAGATGAGCTAACAACAACAGTATCTAATTGAGAGTGATTTAGATGACTGTTAAAACAAATGTTTACGAATTATATAAGGCATAGTGTTGTTTGTGTACACACGATGCTAGAGAATAATCAATCCTAGTTAAAGTAGGATTTCATCTTTTATGATAAATCTACTAACTAGATATGCTCAGCTAAGAGCATTGTTGCATTACACATTAAAGAATAAGAATACTTTACATTTTAAGAAACTGTAAAAATGACTGTCTGAGATAGGTATGTTGTTGACTTCAAATACCCCATTAAAGGTACTGTCACATTTTCATACTATGAAACTTGCAATAGTATGCAAATATACATACGACACTCATCATATCATTCAAATCCTTCACAAATTTGTGAATTTGAAACAAGTATTCAGAAAGTTTACTCAGATAACTATTTAGCTGTCTTGTAAAGAAAAAGTTGAGAATGTTGGATACATTGGACTTCAACTTGCTAATTAGTTTCATGCATATCTGTTTTAGTATTTGGATAATTGGGATTGTAAGACAATTTTTACTTTCTGATGCAATAAAATTAACTTGGTATTATGTATATCATCCACAAATAATTGTTATCCAATATATTGCATGTTTTAATCCTTGAATGATTTTAATCATTCTGAAATATTCCATTGTCGGTTAACATTATAAATTATTTATTATATAAGGCAAATGTGAAAGTGGTTATATTCTTTGAATATACATTGTTCCCGCCAAACTCATGTTATTCACAAGGATGCATATAGGTGATACCCCAACCTTATTAGTAATTACTTTGGATCCTAGTCCATGATAAAGTCAAAAAATGTTAAAAGTCATCCTTAACTTTAATGCAGCAAGTTCTGTATGTGTGGATATCACTTTTTGAGTCCTAATACAAACCTACCTAATAAGGTAGTCATAATGGCTATTCCATGATGAGTGTAGTGAAGCATCATCCACATCACTGTAGTCAACAAAGGATATTGTTCCTCACATTATATGTGCTGAATGATAGCCATGGTCGCCTCTCCAAAATTAATCAATAACTGGTGCCCGCACCCAAGGGGAATTTTAAGATGATTTCTAATTACATTTGTATATCTGAATTAACTTATATAACGAGAGAACTAATAGTTAAACTATGATTAAATGATTAGGAATCATAATTCCAAGGTATAAACGTTATCTGAACAAAGGGAGACAATTGGCAAGTAATAAACTAACCAACATAAGCTGAGATTGTTCTTGAAACTTATTAATCTCAATTATATTCTAATTTAAAGGTAGTTGTGTGTTGTTTGCTAGACATTGCCAATTATCAGTATATCTGCAACCTGCTACTCCGCCTCTTAAGTGGGAGCTGTTGGAATATGTTAGTCGGTTCCGCATGTTATACGTTAGAAATACGTGCGCCTATTGGGGGCACACACGTTAACACATTTAGTATGTTTTTACATCACAGGATAAAAATTACCATAGTCTTTATATAACGTTACTTGTTTAATCATGTAATAACGAATATTTATTAAAATATAAAAACCGAATGACTAAATTTGACAAAACCCCGAACTTTGTGGGAGTTCACTTGTTGGCCGACCTATATAGCTTGCCATAGAATAGGGGTTGAGATAAATTTTTTAAAGACAAGAGATAAGTATTGTATTGTGATAAGAATTATGAGAGTATCCTAGTTTATCTACAACTAGGGTTAGAGAGTTATATAAACAACCTGTCTTCTCCTCATTAATTATTGATTCGTTCCATTCACATAATACCGTACGACATACAGTTTTCATAGTCTGTCTGACACATTGATGATAACTCCTTTTTTAATCCCTGACTTCGCACTCGAATTTTTATGAGTCCAATGCAGATATTTATATTATACACAATGAAATTACATGCATGTACTTACATGCATGTAAAGCCATACGTGGATAATTGAATGGTCTCGCTTGATCGCATGTATATTAGACGATCGAGTATAGATGGTTTTAGTTCTCCTAGTTTAACAACTACACAATCTATTTTGGGGTTTCATGGTTTTTCCTTGTACCGAATTCGATCAAACCCTAACTAGTGGTTTTCTGATTTTCGGTTCAAGTAAACAAGGGTTGTTTGTTATCCGGTCAAGCTCAAGTGGTGTGCTATTTGGTTTGATTATACAAAACACAAAGAGTGTTTGGTTCGTGAAGGTTGAACTAACTAATTCGACTCATACTTAGATTGACCGTGTTTTTGTGTGATCAACGCGTAGAGGTGGTAATATAATCACTGTCAGTTTCAAGATCAAGATCTGGCGTAAGTTTAATTATTTTTATCAATAAACAAAAGCATTATTAATGACTTGTTTAATTTATGAAAATACTATAATCACAAAGAGTTTACAAAAAGATTCCACAAAATGCTGTTGGCATTAAAATTTGACAATATATCCAATTAAAAGATTGAGAGATAAAAATTTAATCCAATTATTGCATTACACATTATTTTTTGTGGAAACCCTTTTGTAAACTCTTTGTGATAGTAGCATTTCCTCTTAATTTATATGTGCTTAAACTATATCAAAACTAGATCCGATTCCGCTGCGTACTCGTTGCTAATTGGTTACCTAATTGTTTTAAATCACAACATAACTGCGATGTCAAATATACTACTGTAATCAGGTTCAGTAGTATAACTCTAAAGTTTATATGTATTATTCACTCACTAAAATGTAATTGAAGAGAGATTTATATGTCAAATATGAATCTGTTACAACCAATAAATCTTTACATTAGTAATGGTAGTGATATCACAAAAACTTGTGTAAGATTCACATGATGTCAATGAGGAAGTCAAAACGGGGATGTTTCGTAATCAGTTGCTCTTCTCGTCGAAAGCCCATCGTAAAGATGTTATTTTTGACGATATTGTTTCGCGCTCTTTCACTTGGTGCCTTTCTAGATGTAATTGTACTTTTAGTTGAGATAGTTGGTTGCAACACCCCTATTTGATCTCTTTGTAATTCTTTTTCTAGCTTCTTGCTAGTTGGTTTTATAATAGTTGCCGTTCTAAAAATAAAAAAAACTATTTTATTAACAAGATGGATTGGGATCCTCTCATGTTCAAGTTGAACATGAGAGGTAATGTTGAAATTTCTGTGAGTGAGTAGTTTAATATTTAATAAAATAGTGGTCATTTTTTTAATCACTCACATAAGCTTTAACATTACCTCTCATGTTCAACTTGAACATGAGAGGATCCTAACCCTAACAAGATTGATATCATATTTTGCAGTTGCACTAGTACACTACCAATGTTTAATTTCAAAATACGTAATGGAGTGGTATCAAGACCTTCACAAAGATCTTCACCGAATTCTCCACTCAGTTTATAATGGACCACTAATCCACTCTTATTGCCAGTCTACTTCATGTATGTTCAATAGTACTCAGCACAACACTATACTCCGTATCAAAAAAGTAATGCTACATTCATTTATATTTCAAAACAAAAAAAACTTTAATATATATTTACACGTATGTCAAATAAATATGAATAGTTAAAAAATGAAAGAAAAAAAATATTACAATGTCATTGGTGCATTTCATGTGACACTTGTATCTGAAAGTTCATTTTATGATTTATGTGTAAATATATCATTTCTTTTAAAAAAAAAATGGATAATGACTTAAAAAGTCGTCTAATCTGATATTTTTTGCGGTTGGGTATAGGATGTGTTTGGCAACAAGCGTTTTGGAGTGTTTAGGAGCGACAAGCGGTAAACATTTTAGATGAAAAACTTGTTTGACAACACCTCAACAAGCATTTGAATATTGTTTAACCGCTCCAATTTCAAATGCTTCTTGGAGAAGCATTTCAGAACTGCTCCTAGCAATTTGTTATAAAATTACATTTATACCCTCAAATATAAAATTTATGATTTCTTTAATTGGGTTGTATGCTATTTTCGTAATTTTACACTTTTTAATTACAACTTACAGCTACGTTACCAAACACCTTTTTAAACAAACAACTACTGCTTACTGCTCCTGTTAACTGCTCTTGCTTACTACTCGTGCTACTGCTACTGCTACCTAATTTTTAAACAAACATACCCATAGTCATCTTTTTTCCCCTCAATCTGTTATCTAATTTTTAAATTTGATATTTGTGTATTTTGTGACCATTTTATCCTTACTTTTTTCAAATTCCAGAAAGTAAAATGGTCATTTCACATGACAGAATAGTCACAAAATACACACAAAAATCATATTTAAAAGTTTGATGACATGATGGGAAAAAAATGACTACACACAATCACAAAAGTGTTAATTTAAATAATTTTTTAAGTCATTAGCCGAGCACGGGGTGCTGTCGTGCCAAACTTCTCGTGCCATAGAGAAAAAGTGGTGCCACGTCAGCAAAATGAAGTTTGGCACCAGAATTGCTATGACACCAGAATTCAGCGGCATTAGTTGGCACCAGAATTTCTGGTGCCAAACTATTTTTTATTTTTTTATTTTTATTTTTTTCAATTAAAAAACTTATAAAACTTAAATTAAATAATAAAACATTACATAAAAACTTAAACATTACATAAAAACACAAACTACTGATTATCCCATAGATGCTCCACAAGGTCTTGTCGAAGATCGATGTGCGTTTTCCTATCGCGAAGTTCTTTTGTCTTCTTAACATGTAAATCACATCTTTCGACCCAGCTTCTAACCATGTTCGGTTCTGAACTCACGAACATATGATTCAGGTTAACTTCAAATCCCTCGTTTTTCAATATCATGTTATGTAAAATTATACAATAATACATGATTATCTTGAGGTTGTTGATTTGCATTGCACGCGCGGGTTGTCGTATAATACCCCAACGACCTTGTAGGACTCCGAATGCCCGTTCAATATCTTTTTATGTCGGGTTGAAAGAAAGCATCATAATGATTGTATGTGTTGGTTGTGTCGAAATCGTTGAGATTATTTGGATCCATATTTCAAAGAAAAATGAGAAGTATTAGAATATATATAGAAATTGTGTGTGAAGTTATAAAATATAAAGCCGTTTAGAAAAGTTTTATAGTAAGCTTCGTTTTCTTTTGCTTTTTTTTGCCTCTTTGTGTCCTCTACTTCCTTGGCTGCAACGAAGTGACACACTTGATCATCGAACGAGTGTTTCTTTAGTTGAACCGAACGAGTAACATCTCAAGATCACCGAACGAGTGCCATTCCAAAGATCATCGAACGAGTGCATTCTCTTTTGGACCGAACGAGCAAAATTTTTAAAGGGCCGAACGAGATCATTCTCTATAGAACCGAACGAGTGGAAAATTTTTGAGCCGAACGAGTGAAAACTCAAGGACCGAACGAAGTAAACACTTGATCATCGAACGAGTTACAATTTCAAAGAGCCGAACTAGATCATTCACATGAGAGCCTAACAATTTAAAATTGTCAAGCCCGAACTAGACCACAACTCAACACCGAACGAGTTTCAACTTCTTGGAGCCGATCGAGTTGAATAATATTTGGACCGAACGAGTAAAAATCTCGAACGACGGATCGAGTAATTTTTTTACTATGACCGAACAGTTTTTGTTTACTTTAACCGAACAACTCACACACAAGAACATAATTTTTCGATTCTCTTCTAGCTTGAACGAGTTTCTTCACGTTTTAACAAATTTTCGGTTTTTCGGTTTTGAGTGACGTTAAACGACGGGACTTAAGACTTATATCATCGTGTTCGTGACATCATTTCGATCAACGTGGTATATTTAGTTATTACCGACGATAACCGTACGACTCCGCAAGATCAAATTAATATTCGGTGTATTTTTTTATATCTTCAAACGAAGGTGACAAGAAAAAAGGGAGAGAATTCATTTCTTAATTAACAAGAATTTAAAAATGACACATGTAGCCCCTAGACTTTAATTCAAATTCACCATCCTCCTTTGTTTTTTTAACCTCTTTGTTAAAACAACCTTACACCGTTTGTCCTTAATAGTTATAATTCAGCCCGTTAGTCCTCAAAAGTGAATCGTTTGTGCACCGTTTGTCATTATTTTGAGTTTTAATCAACCGTTAATCATTACAAGCTCAAAATTTGTGCACCGTTCAACGTTTTTAGCTCACAAATCGTTAACAAAAGTTCAAATTCTTCAACAACAACAACGATTTCAACAACAATAATTCTATTTTTACGGTTTTCTTGATTTAGTAAAATCCCGCGAAATACTCTTGTATTTTCTCGGTTTAGTCAAGACTTGTAAAATCCCGTAAAATAGTTTTCCACAACAACAACAATCACTTTACCTACTTAAGATCCAACAAATCTTTTACACTTCACAATACACGATAAAATGGAAAAGAAAGATACCTTATCTTCGTGTTCAGATTCGGAAATACAACAAATGCAACTAATTCAAGACAAATCAAAAGAAAGTTGCATGGTATCTTTTCAACAACTTCATTCACACCTCAAGTGTCTTTCAAACAACGACTTAAAAGGAAGTCGAACCGAGGAAGGATTCAAACGCGCATTTGCAACACTCTTTGGTCAAGATCTAGAGACTTTCACGGGCACAATGTTCAATAGCATGATCAACTACAAAAGCACTGAAAACGACGAATTTCAAAAGATTGGAACCATGTCAGCTTATTAAAGTACTCCAGACACAGTTCAGATTTTCATACAAGTCACTGTTTTTATTTGTAGGATGAATATGTTGCATGACACGCAACAAATTCCTGACAATACACCTCGACTCGATATACCAGAATTCCTAACACACTGATCAAAACACATGGAATCTGTATGAAGTCGATGATGGAAAGAGCACAACTTAAAATGGATAAGACAGCATGTTGAATGAAAACAAATCCAGGACAAAAGAGTAAAATACGGATGAACAGTATGCATTTGATGCATGGATGCTAGTTTCAGTACATTGAAAGTAAGGGACAGAATCAAATAGAGGTCATGATACAAGGCAGCAGATCAGGGAATGATGCACATGTTGATGATGCAGAAATCAGACCCATATACGATGAAGAGCCAATGGCTGAGGTACAAATGACTGCTGATGATAATGTATCTGCTACAGGACAACAGCATACTGAGCAACCTGAATTCATTAATGAAGGAGAGGTTGACCAGAATGCTGAACAATGTCATGACATATGTCCTTTGCCTGCTAAATTAACTGATGACAAGACAACTGAACTCTTAAATCAATCACTCGACCTGAAAATTGTATGACTCAAAAAGACTGTTTGCCCAGATGTCAAAAAGCTTTGCAAAACTCGAAGCACATTTTATTAATCTTGAACTACAAAGCAAAACAATGTTTTAAAAATCAGGCAACAAGTTCAATTTTTAAAAGAGAAAAGTAATGAGGCAAAGTTAAAAAAGCCATCGCTTAGACTGAAAAATTAAACATCCGAATGGAACATATTGTGGCTAAATACTTGCAGAGAATTAGCAGTTACATAAGGAAAAAGAGATTTGAAAACATACTTACAAAGATCTTTTTATTCTATCAAAAGTACACGTGTCCAGACCAAAAACCCAGAATGACTCTTTAATGGAACAACTGAATAGAAAGTCTAATGAAAATGCTAATGTACTAGCTCAGATTCAGAAAAAGGGGTTTGCAATTGCAGCATTAAAAAATAAGTTAAGGAAACTAACAGGAAATAGTGTGAATACTAAGTTGGCCAAAGCCATCATCTTGGAGAAAACGGTTGAAAACCACTCAAAAACCAAATCCGTTGGTTAGACAACCGACTGCTTAAAGTCCTGAAAGACCTAGAATTTTAAAACCACGTGTTTGCCTCCCTAGATGATGTGAACAACGACTTGTCAAAACCATTCACAACACATCATTTCCTAAGAGAAAGAGAACCTCCCCTGCAAAACCTCATTACATGCATGCAAACAGCTCATCTAGGTTTAGGTCAAACGACATGTTCATAATCATCTACCAAGAGGAGGCTAGAGAAAAAGGCACAAGAAACACTCTAGGAACTCTAGAAATTTTTTGACACGCAAACATTTTTTGTTTTGCTCGACATGTCAAAAATGTGTCGTTTAATGCCATCATGACTCTTGTGTATAAAATTCCTAAAAGAGGTCAACTCGCTGCTAGGTTTTCCAACCAATAAAACAACAAACAGAAACAAACCCGTAGAGCAGATAACGGGGGGTTGCAACGAAACCAAAAGACAAGATCCCAAAAGGACATAGGTTTTTCCAATCAAAAAGACTACCACTTAGAATGAGAAACCAACAAGTCCCAAGATCTTTGTTCTTAAGGTGGCAACCAACGGGTAGAATCCACAAGACTGTTGTCTTGATGGGTTCCAACATGAAAGACATTCTCCCTCTATCACACACAAAGGGTTAAAAGTGAACCCCCCAAAATGGTGGCAAATGCAGAAAAACCTTAACAGTGTGAAAGCGAACAAGTCTCCATAATGGTCAGTGTAGCACTCTCTTAAGTACAGGTACATCGTTCAATCCTACAGAGGAAGGACTCAGAGTTGGTTGCGAAAAAGAAAGATACTCAGAAAACCATGTCTTCAAGGAAGTTTTGATCTGATGATCACGATATGACGTATTGAGACACAGCAGTTTCAAGCCTCTGGTCGTCAATGTCAAATGACGTCTGCTGAAATAACACTTCAGGCCCCGTTCTCTCAATGTTCAAAGACTTTTGATCCGCAGGCAGATAAGCCCGTTCTTTATCACATGAACTCTGATTCAAAACCTTTCAGAACTCGGAATTCAGACCACATCAATTAAACAAATAAGTACAAAGCTTGATCCCAAAGTGTTTCCTCTAGCAGCAAGACAGCTACATCATGACAAAGTTGGAATACATTTCCACCATCAGTTAGCAATGCCTGAGGACAACAGTAAATAAATACAAACTCAGGAAAATTTCCAAAAAGATTCTTCTCGACATTCGTCATAAATCTATAACATTTTACTACTTAGAAATGTCGATGTAACATTGACACGGTGTGTAAATGAAGTTCGGAGCGAGAGTTATCAAATATTTTTTCAAATAAGTCATTTCTAATTTTCTATCTTAAATGGCTTATGTGCTAATGTAAGTACCTACCCGACTTCAAATAAAGGAAGGTTTATAACTTATCCTACGCCAACGAGACAATTAACGTTTCTCAGTCCTTGATCTGTTCTAACAAGACATTCAATTTTTTCTAGCTCAAGACAAAGGAAAGTGTACGTTTCGTTGCTCTTACCCCGTACCGTTAAGAAAGAGAAGTCCTCTAACATCTAGTTTTTCAAAAAGTAGAACCCAATTATTCAAGAAATTTCCCACGATGACAATTATATCATTCACAACTTGTGTGTTCAACACTCCATCCCTCACAATGTTTTCAAAAGACAACAATTTCTCAATTGGTCCTATTTTTGAGGGGTAGTTTTTTTCGCAAACAAAGTTTTAATGTTTTTGGATACATCCAACAACGACAACTCTTATGTTAATTCTAAACATTAGTCAAAATGTTCCAAACCATATCATGCTGATAATATTTTCGTCCCACATAATTTTTCAAGACATATTTTAATCACAAGGTATTTCAAAAAACTAAGTGTTTATTATTTAAAATAAGAGGAGAAAATGTATTTAAAATATGATCTAATTGACTCAATGTGCTGAAAAGGTTTTATGGTTTCGATCTAATACCCAACAACATCTTAATTCACTACTGATTCTGGAAGTCATAAGTGGTTTAGGTTTATGAATCAATCCTATGGATCCAACCAGAACCGGAGGATCTATCCCAAGGATAATCAAAGTTAGTAAATAACAGCTTAGGTATGATTGGAGATGAATGTAAATGGGAATAATGCCGACTAAGATTGAGCTAACACTGGAACAATCACAACAAGGTGTTTACTAATGACGACCTGTAAGCATTTGAAGCGTGAAGAATGAAAAAGAAATGTATGGATAGAAGATGAAAAGAAAAGAAGCCTCCACACAACTTCATGCATAAAACCGGACAATACATATGCAGTCATAATACACAGTTGATTGCTGACATTGAAAACGACATTTATGGAACCCAGTGATGCATTGCACAACCCTTCTCATCCATTCGAGTTTCTCTCACCAAAACTTGTCTCATTTGTCACGGAGAAACACACTTTAATCTATTGACATCTCACCGAGATGTTCATAATGAATATGGCTATAATATGCTCCAGCCTCCGAGTACTAAAACCAAAATGCACTAATCGAGTCTAGAGCCAAGAGATCAATAAAAAATCTCGTTAGGACACATTCCATTTCAAACACTTGTTGAACATCATCAGGTTCACAAGCTGTTATCAAGAGTCCTATGCAATATCATTGTGATATTTGCCAGAACATCCGAGTGTTACTAATGTATCACAAATGAAGATGGAAACCTGCATGAGTCATCATCGAACAACTCTTGGTAGGTACTTGCAGATACTATATGAATCAACTTTGGTGACAACTGATATCGATTGGTTCCAGTAAATGAATTGACGGATTATGAATTGATAAAAACAGACACTCTCGATGTGTTACAAAAACTCTTTAACGATGACACTTCGAATGATTTTTCAAAAACAATTTTCTCGTTATCAATAACGTAAACTTGCAGGTCAAACGTGGTAACGGGCAACCCAATCCCATTTAAATGCTCAACATCGAAGACATACCTATCTAGAAAGCTCAAGAATTTAAAGACAAAGACTTCCGCAAACTCTGACTTAAAGCTTTCAAGATAATTCAAAATAATTAGCATGTTGGTCAAAGAACAAGATCGCAAGATGGCAAAGACCGAATAAAGACCATGACAAAGGCCTCAAGTCAAGATCGCAAAGCATGAAAAACAAGCTTACAACAAAGACCAAGACCAAGACCACATTAGCATAACGACAAAAGCAATCTCATTATCTCATGAAGGATGTCATCTTGAACTCTACATCGGGAGGATATGTTACCTCAAATATTGGAGTCGAACATGAAGTTCTTTCAATTTAAGGTTATTTAAGTCTCGGTCAATAATTAGATAAGTAGTAATATAATATAGTCGGAAATCGGGATCGATAGTTAAACAAATATTGTATATGTTTCGGGTTTAATCCTAGCAAACCCCGAGCCCGAGTCCTAGTTAAATATCCCTCGCGTCACATTAAATGTGTAGGGGTATATATATATATATATAGATATTTTCCCATATAAAAATATCTAATCTAATCTATTTTCTAAATCTCTTTTTTCTCTCATCTCTCTCTCTTGTTTCTCTCTCTACACCATCACCTCTCTTTTTTATTTTTTTTATTCGATCCGTGTGGTTCGGCATATGAAGTGTTAGAAGGGATCCTACACAATGAGACCAACTTAAGAAACCAGTCTTTCTTTTATTTGTGAAAGAACCTAACCAATTATGTTCATACTAACTTAAAAGATCTTTGTGCATGAAATAAATGTAATTGGCTCATCTCATAACATTATACTCGCTTAAAATGTCGTTTTTATAATATTTTAGAATAAAAATTAAACACCAATAATAAAAAGCCACTAGTGATGTGGGTCACCAAAAATAGAGTTGATAATTTGTAGGACTTACCCATGGGCCAAGAGGGTTCATTAGTCATTGAAATGAAAGCTACACATGCACTTGCTAATTATATGCAATTGAGATCATCCCCTTTAATTTTGGTATGATGATTATGATGTAGACTTTGTTTTTAATCTCAATCCAACAAACCAAAAAAGCTTCAAAAAGTAGATAAAAATACTTCTAAATTTTACACGACAATATCATGATACTTTGGCTAACTTTGCTTCACATGTTATAATCCTTTGCCTATGCAAAAATGGCATCTTAGATGTTTTGTGAAATCGATGCAATATGGTAAACTCAGCCAAAAAAATGTTAAACTTGTACATAATTATGATTGAGATCGAATAAGGATAAAGAAAAATACTCGTACTTAAACAACAAACATGGTGATAGCTTCACATAATAAGTCACATCAGTATGCCCAAACTACTCCTACTATTTAGCAAACATTCTGTTATTCTTTTCAAAACAGTAAAAGCAAATAATTAATTTTGATGAGATAATAGTAAGAGCACATGGTACCCTGGCTGGTGTCGATGGTGCCATACCAAAACACAAGTCCTATGGCGTGCGACCGACATTGTGGGTGGCGCCGTTGGCCCTTAGGCCGTAGTGACCAGCTCACGCAGTGAGGTTTTTTTTGTTCTTTTGTTTTTTTACGATAACTTTACCCACGGCACACCATGGGCACCTTGTCCTCTAATAGGCTCTAATAGTTTTCATTGATTATTAATGTAAAATATATAAAGAAAGATTAAAGGCATCTATATGTGTCTGAATTCTAGAATTAAAATATTCAAGGATTTGAATCACAGTTTTGTCTTCATCACTAGTCCATTTATAAATAAACAACAAAAGTTGGTAAGCTTTCGGCATATGCTGATTTGCTATAATAAAGTATTGTTAAATACTCACTTAAATATATAAAAGGGAAGATGTTAGAAATAATTTGTAAACTCTAATGGGACGTTTGGTACGATGGAATGGAAAACAGAGAAATGAAATGAAAGAGCATTTTCGTGTTTGTTTGTCTTTGAGAATGGAATTGGTGAATCAATATTGATTCTCATTCCATTCTCAGCATTCTCTTAAAATAGTGAAGAAATGAGAGAATTGGTGGATAAAAGGTAAGACTTCTATGATTCATTCTCTCGTTCAGTACCCATTATCAACGTTTTTGTTTTAAACTTTATTATTCAAATGCTCATATCATTATTTTACTGTTTGAGTTTCTTCAAACTTCGTCACAACTAGAGGTGTTAATCGAGTTACCTGATCGGGTTCAGGTCAATTCGGGTCAGGTCAAGTCGGGTTGAGGGTAAAAATTCCATACCCAAACCCGACCCTATTTGAACTCGGGTTACTCGGGTTCGGGTTAATTGGGGTCGGGTCAACTCGGGTTCCGGTCAACTCGGATGGGGCAACCTGAATTTGAGTAAACTGACAAAAAAGATTCTTTTTTTACTCTTTTAAACAGAAAATCTATAAATTTATATTAAAAAATAAAAATAAAAATCTTTATTCGGGTTATTCGGCTTGACCCGAACCCGAGTTAGCCAAAACATTTCAACCCGATACCCGACCCTATTTAGAACTCGGGTTAGTCGGGTTGACCCGAATAAGATTTATGTAATTAAATTGAATGTTTAAAAGAAAATATTAGTTGATAGTATTCTATTTAGAGTGAATTACATAAATCGTCCTTGTGGTTTGTCGAATCCTACATTTTTGGTCCTTGTGGTTTTTTTTCACCTGGTTTAGTCCTTGTGGTTTTGATCCATTGCGGGTTTGGTCCTTGTGGTTTTGATTCATTGCGGGTTTGGTCCCTTGGTCAAACTAATAAAATGTTGGTCAAGGGATCAAACCCGCAATGATCAAAACCACAAGGACCAAACCCGATGAAAAAAAATCACAGGGACCAAAAATGTAGGATCCGGCAAACCACAAAGACGATTTATGTAAATCACTCTTCTTTTTATTATGATGGACAAAATAACTAACAAGAGAATGCTCTATATCACACGCCTTCTTTATTTGTATGAAACAATGGAATCGTTATTATTTCTTCACCTCATTCACTTTCTCTACGATTCCATTCTCTTTTACGATTCCTATCTATAGCATTTCCTCATAGCAAACGTCCCTTAAGTCCTTCTTTCGAGTTATGAGAATGGTGTTCATCGGTTTAGTTATTGGGTTGTTTGGTTTATTTAATTCGGTTAGTTTAATTATTTTTTTTTGGTAAACTGAAATTTGAATCGAACCGAATTCAAATTTGATTAAATGAAACAAAAACTGAATTAGAATTCGATTTGATTTTCGGATTAACCCAATAACCCGAATTACATAATTTATATTTTAAAAAAATTTAATTATATAAATTTTTAGAAAAAAAAATCAGTCATATATTTTAATGGTATTTTTATGTATATAAATATATATAAAATATATACATATGAACATGAATTCGTCAGTTTGGTTCACTTTACATTTTGCCCAAAATTATATCCATGAATATTTAATTCGGTTCAATTCAATTTTATCAGTTCGATTTGTTTCGAATTCAATGGTATTACATGATTTGTGAACACACCTATATAAAATTTAGAGTTAAGTACATTTTTGGTCTTTGTGGTTTGTAGCAGATTTCACTTTTGGTCCAAAAATCAAAAAAGTTTTGCTTTTGGTCCGAATTTCAAGTTTCGTTTCACTTTTGGTCCGAATTTCAAGTATCGTTTCACTTTTGGTCCGAATTTCAAGTTTCGTTTCACTTTTGGTCCGAATTTCACAGTTGAAAATGGACCGAATGGACCAAAATTGAAACGAAACTTGAAATTCAGACCAAAAGTGAAACTTTTTTTAATTTTGGACCAAAAGTGAAATCTGCTACAACCACAAGGACAAAAAATGTACTTAACTCTAAAATTTAAAGAAATTGGGTGGATTGGTGTGCATATGGTAGAGTCGCAAACGAAGGGAACGTTTAATGAACATTTCATGAATCGTTCAGTATAAAGTCCGCATATGTTCGTTTAAATAAATTAACAATCATGAACAAAAATTTACGTTCGTTTAGTAAAATAAACGAACATGAACAAAAGTCTTGTCCTTTCATTTATGTTCGTGAACATCCGATTATACGTTCTTTAACGTTCATTTATTAGTTTCTGCTCATACACCGTATCATTTTATTATATACTTTTAATATTACTTTACTCTAACAAAACAACAATTATAAAACATAATATTATGTATATTTTTTATATAAATTTTATGTTTATCGGTCTATGTTCATATATGTTCGTCCGTTTATGTTCGTTTAGTGCTTAATGAACAAACATGAACAACTAATTTTTTTTGGTAACCGTGGATATTTAATCTTTTAGCCGACTAATCCACGGGTTTGAACCCACCGGCCATCGCCACACAGACTCAACCAGGTAAAGCCCTCTCTTTTTCAGAGGTTAACCTGACCACTTCAAGGTTGTTTGCACCTAGCAGAAATTGAACTTGAAACCTCACACGTTTTAAAGTGATAGTCACAAGCCCTTTTGTCAATATGTCACCCTTGAGTGGATGAACAATCTTATTTTTTAAATAAACGAACATTAAGTTTATTTTTCCGGTTAAAACTAAACAAGGGTCCTACTATTAGAACACCAAATCCACTAGATAAACACTTTTCAAATATGAAATTAAATGTCAAAGTCAATAGTCTGTTGGAAATATAAATTTTTTAACATAAACATCTCAAAATTAGTATCTCGGAAAAAGCAAAAACTGGCAACTATTGAACAATATACTAATTATGAGTTTCTTATTTTGTCTTTTTGTGGCACGGGCTCAAGTTTTTTTTCAGGGCTCCCAGTTTGGCCTTTCAATTTGGGCCGGCCCATTTGTTTTTTATTTATTTATTTATTCATCATTTGTGACGCAAGTATAATAACGTGCAACATAGAAGTAGGTAATATAAAAAACCACCCGCGGAAAAATCTTCGAATTGCAAACAAAACGAGCCCAACATTGCAATGATTCTGACATACGCACAATTTTATAAAAAATGTCAAAAATGTTCGGATCCTTAGCCGGGCTCCTTTTAAGAATTGCAAACAAAACGGCGAGCCCAATCAATAGCAGATGATTCTGACATACTGCACAATTTATAAAAAATGACAAAAAAGTATACGTATCCATAGCCGGGCTCCTTTAGCCCATTAGTGGCCGCCCAAAATGGTAAATCTATAATATATAGGTACAAAAAAGTAGTCGGAGGACCCATTATTTTTTGTTACAATAAATAATTGTATACAAAAAAACTTGTTACACTATTCTCGAATGCTAAATAACTTTTCGCATTAGGTTAGCCACGCGCAACGCGCGGCATTATGCCCCACTTCGTTTATTACTACATACATGTATAGATTAAAAGTGAAAAATAAAAAAAGTATTAGAAAACAAGTAGAAGTTATTCTTTTACCATTGTTGTCAAATGTTTTTAAACTAAAAAAAAACTATACTCTGTAACAATAATTAAATGATTGATTAATTGAACATATTCAAACCCAAAAATCGGGCCACTCCTTCACTCATATAAATGAATAAAATTATTACTATCAAGTAGTACAATCCTTTTATTTATTTATTAGAATTATTACTTTACCATACACATTACATGTTTACATTATAGAATATACATCACGTTGAAAAGTTTAGAATGTTTAGATCATGAATATAAGTGTCTAAAAACCATTCCAGTATTTAAAAATCTAAAATGTATAAATCATATGTATATTCCACCGATTCGGGTCTTAGTAGTTTTTAAAGATTATGTTATTTAACATTTGTCTGATTTTACTATATTGTAGGGTGTTTTTACGCACAAAAAAATCGTGTATTAGTGGAAACAACTCATTTGAAGATGTTGAATATTCTACACAAATATCGCCTTTTTTCACCGGTTGGATGACCTTAAGTTAGACTCCTCAATGTGTGGTTGTCGACTTTGTTATAGTTGTGGGTTACCATGCGGCGACTAAACGCTGATGAGCACCAGCACGATCTCGAGTTATGATGTTTCTTGTCGTCCGGTTGCTACTCGCACTCTAATAAACGCACTAATCGCATCGTTTAAATAAAAGTCTTCTTACGACGCTAGTAACTTCTTCTTCACATTCTAAATCTAATGCCCATGAAACGTAATACGATTACCTTTTTTGTGTGTAAATGAGGAATATGTGAAGTGTTTATAAATTGAGAGAGTTGGGTATAAAATAAGAGAGTTGTGTATAAAAATGAGTGAATTAGTGGTTATTTATAAGTAAAAATGTTTTTTTTATAAATATAACGGATATAAAATTTTGGGGGGCCCACTTTTTAAAACTCACCGTGAGGTGAGTATCTCACCTATCAACAAAAAAAACAAGCCAAACTCACCTTGATAATGTTAACTTACCGTACGCCTGAAAGTTATGATCTAACTTAATGTAATTTTGTAACACTTTTATGATTAAAAAATAAGTGAAAATTACTTAATAAAGGTTGTAATATTTAATTTCGAACTTTATGTTTACATATTTGTTTATTTTTATATATGTTGTTGGACAAGTTTTTTTCTTATTTAAGTAATTATTAAAAATATTAGTTGAAAAGTAAATTTACTAATAATTAGTATAATAAAAAAATTAAAAGTCAAAATGTTGTAATGATTAGAACATTAATTAAGATGTTTTTAATGATTTATTAAAATATTTCAATGATTGTATCATAAATAATGTTTAAATAGTGAAAAAATAGTGTCCATTTAGAATGACTCTTAAACAAACGCACATAAAAAAAGCTTTGTCCATATTCGTTTGGTTTACAGCCCTGTGAAGCATGATTGAGCATCGGGTTGGGTTGGCTCTAAATGGTCTACTTTATTTATTGTGGTGAATAGCCATCCCTATATACGGCCTACATCCATCACAGGCTTTGCTTTTAATACAACATCATGCTGTTAAAGAGTCTCATCACACATTCCCCTTTCTTCTATTCTTTATTTTTGGAACTGTACAACTACTGTACTATCATTTTCCAATGCCCCACTCTCCTTCTTTCAGTGAACATGACACCAAAATATAAATGTAATTTGTCATTAAGTTAGCTATCTTTGTTTTTTTTATAAAGATATATTGTATAATAGAGTTATAAAAAAGAGGAAAATAATGTGATTATGATGAGTATATTTGGCAAAATGTTTGCAGCAAACGAGTTGAGGTATATATGGAAACTGGTTGAGTTGATCAGACATTTTTAGCTTTTCGGAAACGAGAAATGCTTAAATTCAAATATCGGTGTTATTAATTTACCAAACGAAATACGCCT